>JAOXJJ010000639.1:648053-667727 GCA_025769935.1 Phoenix roebelenii | reverse complement strand
TATATATGTATATGTATATGTATATGTAGGTATATATATATACATACATATACACTACACAGCTCTGTTCGCCTCCCAATATATATGAAAAGTTTCAAAACTTGCTAGCTCTCCAAAAACATTCTAGATAGCCAATAGATGGGTGAACACCTATGAAATACTTACCCATATAAGAGTGCTTAAGGTCCCTCCAAAATAACACGACTGGCCCGAAGAGTTCTGATTGCATATCTAATCCCTTTCTGTCCCTCACAATTCAGCCAGAGGAATGGTAGTGTCGTAGAGATGGCAACCTCTAGCCAGTAGGACTGATGTGTGTGTGTGTGTGTGTGTATGGTGCATCCCTCTCTCTCCCTTTGTTCTGCATTAGTTGTCCTGCCTTGTGGACTTGCGTGCCAATGCACTGTTGAATACATGACTGGGCTGGCAGGTCTATGTCGAGCATAATTGGAAAACATGAACATCGTTGGTTAAGGATTTTTATTAGGTTACAGATTGCATCCCGTGGAGTGGATTTAAATTGAATCTCAGAAGAGCCAATTCTTGTGGTGTGACTCATCATACATAGTACTTACTATTCACTTTTAGACAAATGAGGACATAACTGATGCAAAGGCCACAATATCCACGGTCTTGTCTTGACAAATTGCACCGACTTTTCTAAATTATTCCAACTTTTGCATTATTTGTGCTGCTTCATTTAAGCTAATTTCTATGATGTACTCTTAGTAGCTTAGAAGCGAAAAAAATAGTCACCTTTATGCAAATATTTTGGGCACGGAAAGGTCTTTTTTGGTACAAGCGTGCGGAAAGGTTTTTTGTTTGGTAAACTCCATAGCTAACCTTGATTATTTCTTGTTTTTAAATCTATTATGCAATAAAATTAAGTTGCTTAACTTAATTTTACCAAACCACTAAGCTGCATACAGCTTTCCATAGCAATATCCAATTTGAAGTCACCTTGCGTAAATAATGGCGTATTTGTTAATTCTTTGGATTGCCAAACTTCATGCTGAGACAAATGATTCACCTTCGATCTTCTTACTAATATTCAATTAAAAATTATGGTACAAATTCACCTTCGGGATCCTTACTAATCAGCAGGCCATGGTATATATAAAGAGAAATTTGGATTTCTAGCAGATTGTAGGAATTATGAATGCAGCGCGATACGAATTAGCTAAGAGCGAAAAAATATAAGAATTAGCTAACAAATAGCATCCGGACATGCTTTTGAATTGTTGTAAGTACAAATGCTGCAAATTGAGCCTGATTCTAACTTAACCTTCATCGGTTTCCCTCTAGTAGAGGATGTATACAAACCAAGTTATTATGTTTGTCGAAGTTTAATTCTGTCGAAAATTTATTAAATGGACCAAGGAGCCAGTAGCTTAAACGCATAAATCAGGCTAACTAGCTAAGCAATCTTGTAAGACATAGATGAACTCAATCATCAGGCTAGAATTGCACTTATAGATGATAGCATATAGAAAATAGAGTCAAAGAGGGGTGGTTTACCAAATAGCCGCTTCATAAACGCAAAAGCTAAGCAACAACCAATCTCCTCTTCCCATGTTTCGTCCCACTCCAAAGTCCATCTTGTAAATTGTAGTAGCTAGGACGTTTTCATTTCGTAGACACATTTGTAGACTGAAGGCACAAAACATCACACTCTACTATATTTTTATGTACAGCGTTCTAATTGAGTCGCTGCTACATTCCCTTCCTCACCCCCAGTAGAACAGAAACGGTACAAAGACGCCTGGGTTCGGTGGCTTAACTCCAATGACGTCCCAATGCGTATCAGTTCGCATTGAATGGAAAAAAAATCATATGCACATTCAAAGAGAGAGAGAGAGAGAGTGACAGTTTTAAAGGGGGAAAAGGGGATGTCCTTCTTGAAGAACTGTTTGTAATTATCATTTTCTTCTTTTGTTAAAGGAGAAAAAGAGGATGTCCTGGTGCCCCCCCCCCCAACTTTTATTACTCCAACTTCTTCCATGTTCTAGTGGGATATTTGTAGTCGGTTGATCATTGACTACCAACGCTCATGGCAATAGACAATGCTTTTATCATACAGTCATAATTTTTTTAATACTTCTGACATGGGAAATATTAGATATTTTGAATTTAGACAAGATGGACCTTAACAACCTCAGTATAAACCGAGGAAAGTAAGAGATGCCAACCGACTGAGATGAACAGCTTCATTTTCGACCGAGGAACCAATCAATACACGGCGACTATGACTGATAGTCTTGGCATTCGATCGTCATGACAGTGCATGATTATTGCAATAACTCTGCATCCAATGTTTGTTAGTATATACGTCCTATGTCGAGGTCTTACTATAAGCCACCATCCGGCCATTGGTGTATGCTGATCCAGATAACAACAAAACCGACTCCCCTATATAAAGAGACAGTTCAGAAGACCTCAAGTATGCAATAACATCCACTACACAATATCATAACTATACTTTGCTGAAAATTTTTTTCTTACATACTATTGCTTTCCAATTCTAACTTAGAAATCAAAACATCCCTCACCAAAAACTTTATAGCAAGCGGACTTTCCACGTTGCTGGTTTTTTTTTTCTCTTTTTTTTTCCCGGGGTCTAGATTGGCTTTGGACTTCTCGCCGCTCTCTCTCCAATAGTCACTCCCTCAAGGCATCGAAGAACCAGGAAATGAATTCTTTATAGGGCGTCGTGTATTACCATCAAGGATGTTACTACACGCATCCTTGCACTGCCCCCTGAAGAAAATTCAGTGTTCTTTTCCGGTCCATGTGATCAAATTTTCTATATGGCATGGAATTCTTGCAACATTTTGGCATCTGCATTTAGTACACACCAGAGGTCTCAAAACAGTTTCGAGATTAGAGCTCCAAATAAGGATATGCAGCAAAGCCTCTTGCTGTTGAATGCAGTATGCGTCAACTGGTTTAGATAGGAGACAGGTAAACCACAAATTGGATTGGGCAACAGCCAACCATGAATAATGGATTGCAAGTATCTCATGCAAGCAATTGACTGGTTTCAGAAAAGCAATGAAAAACCATTCTGCTGGCAATAGCTGTCCAATAATTAATTAAAATTCTGTGAACCCACAGCTTATTTTAAACAAGATCTTAAATTCAAACACAGTAGAGATAGAGCGTACGATAAATTGTTGCACCAGCACAGCTGGATATGGCAATTTTCAAAAAGAAAAATGTAATGCTTACGAGAGTCCTGCCCCCATGTTGCAAACAAACAACTGGCAAACCAAAGCTCTCAAAGCACTAATCTTCATCATCATCTGCAACAAGATGAGATAACTTTAGTCTAGGTTAAAGGACACTGAAAGCGCAAAAGCATAATATAAATCTTCACAAATGATCATGTTATCTAATGAAAAATCACTTCGCAAACAGGAAAAATGAAACTCAAAAGTACATTAAATTCAGTCTATCGAGCATTCATCATCTAAACACTGAAACATCCGGTCAGTCATGCTACAGGAGGCATTTTGACAAAGCAATTCAATTACCACAAAACAAGTTTTCCTTAAGTGTCACCTTGGTCTGTGATATTTGGATTAATTGAAGTTCAACAGACTATCACATTAACCACCTGTATTTTAACTGCAGGCATATATAAGATCAAAACCATGTTGGGTGGTCTAGAGAAGCCGCTAGAATTTAGCATAACCGTTATATCATAACCATATTAGGAGCTGATCGATTAGGTGCCGGCAATCCCAGTTTGACTAGTAGTACGGACTGATTCAGTTTTGTGGTTATATTATTTATTGCTTATTGTGCAGATGTTACTGAGAAACAAGCAGTCACTTCAATGGGCCTGTCCCAAGAACTCATCATCAGCAAGGGCTGGAAATGGGCCCCAGCCAGCCCAACTTCGGCTTGGGACTTGGGCCAACCCCGAGACAGTATGGGTTCAGCTTGGGCCTAAAAGGTCTGAATTTTCAGCCAAGCTCCATCATTGCTTGGCCTGACCTGTGCCCGACTGGAAGCTTGAGCCTGGAACATGACCCAATCTTGGCCCAAATTCTCTCAAGAGAAATCATGTTGTAGTTGAGTCATCAACAATCTTCTTTTATAAAACTGATAAGATCTAGCTGTGTTGGTTGGAGTTTAATGCGTAAGCTTCTATTACAGTCATTTAATATTGATCTTTTGCTAAGAGTCTTTCAGGTCAGGCTGAGCATTTTGGGTTAATCAGGAGAAGAATTTTGGGCTAGTCGAGCCAAGTTGGGTTGGGCCCAGCCTTTCAACCGAGCGGGCTGATTTGGAATGGACCTGATTGGGACTCGGGCAATGCCCAAGCTCAGGCTCGAGTAGGGGTGTGGCCCTACCCAGCCCTACTCGAGTAGGGCTTAGGGGCAAATTTCCGGCTTAGGCCCAGCCCCTAAGCCGAAAAAATTTACGGGCTGTGCTCAAGTAGGGGTGTGGCCCTACCCAGCCTGATTCCAGCCCTATCTTCAGCAGAAGATAGCTTGATCAATCAGTAGTCATGGGAAATCAACTTGTACCAAACAATGGGCAAAGAATATAATGACTGTTGAGCTAATTTGATAAACAACAAACAACCAAGTTCTTTAGCTGCCCACAATACAAGGGCAGGATTGCTACATCTAACCCTATGACAGAGAAATTGCTTAAGATGTGTCTCCAAAGTAAGCAGCAAATTGCAATGGTTTGAGCAATTTTTATTTATTTTTAATTATTATTATTTTCAATGTTAAGTTTGGTGCATGCCAAGCTACCATGAAAAGCCATTACAAAATGGTCTCACCAGTAAAACTACAATCGTCAGCTTCTGGCCTTCATGGATCTAATAAACAAGCAAAGCAAGTTTATCTGAGACTACTACAGCACATATTATAACATTACTAAATATTTCAACAAAAAAAATCAAGAAAAATCATTTTTATGATGGGTTTATTCACAATAATTTAATAATTGATGAATGGCCCATAATAAACTTAATGAATGAGTATAAAGTATATGAAGCAGAATTAAATTAATGAATGATTCAAGGTAAGCCTCATAAAAACAAAATTTTATTCTCAAATAATTGTATGGAATTATTGATTTCCGATCAAAGTAGACTACTTTTAATTTTATAACAATAGGTGGATACTAAGGGTCAGAACCCTAACACATAAAGTCACCAATGAAGGAGGTGAGATCCCAAAGCTTTTGTCCCCTAAGCACACCCTCATCTACTAATGAGAGAATTATAATGACTAATTTGTCCACTTCACAAGTCACGTTGGATGTTACCTACATTAGGGGCATTTAGTTCATTGGATATTTAATGAAGAAATTCCTATTTAGGCATCACTCACATGAGTTTTTTAGCTGTTATCTCCTTCATGCTCCTACAGTAGCTTAAAGGGTACAAAACTTTCATGTACTACAATATTCCTAGTGAGATGAGATCTATCAATCTCATTGTAGCTAGGTCTACAAAACAAACATCAGACATAATGTACAGAATGATCAGATGCTTAGCAACAAAGTATTAAGATATTAAACCAAACAATACCACCTCATTAGCCAATTTTGATAGAATTAGCTCAAATTAGTTAGCTTTAAATAATCAGCACAAGGACCAGTCTATTTTCAAGAATGTCCCTGAAAGATAGCAACCGCATAATTTCATCTTATGTAAAAAAGATAGCAAACCACATACACCTTCGAAAACTTAGCAAAGCAGTCAAACATCATCAATAATACTCTCAAACCCAAAACAATTAGCATAAACCCCTCATTTAGTCATTTATTGCAGAAAATCAACTCCAATATATTGAAAGTATTAGCAGGGCAAGAAGAAACCTGTACAATCACTCTAAATGCTCTAGTTCACGAAATCAGCTCAAAGCCTTATACTTCTCTATAATTAATTGATAACTCTAGCCTTCTTTTTTCTTTGGAGAGAAAGGAGGGGGTATAGAAGAAACCCGTACAATCACTCTAAACCCTTTAGTTCACGAAATCAGCTCAAAATCTTCTCCATAATTAATTGATAACTCTAGCCTTCTATTTCCCTCAGAGAGAAAGGAGGGGATATCTAGGATACCCCCCCCCCCCCATCATTTGAAAAGAATAGAATAATACAATGGAGTCCCATGTAAAAGCAGAAGCAGTCCAAAATCTCATTGTGGGAGATTAAACTTTAGGAAACACATAAGGCTCTCCAAGAGCGAGCCAAGGCAATGGCTGCTTCTAGGATAGAACTAGATGATTTTTTCTTCAGGAAAATCCTTACGCTCCACTCTCGCCAGAGTTGCCAGCAAACAGCCAGTGATAGTTGATCCCAGGATCTTCAGAATGGCTTGGGCAACCTCTTCCTTCTCTAATGGGTCCATGTGAAAGAGATGCTGCTCTACCTATCTTCAGTTTATCCTTGATGACAACCCATAGGCTTCTAGAGGAAAGGACATTGAACGAAAATGTGGTTCACAATTTTGGCAGCTGCACCACAGAAGTAGTTTTGATCCACCACCCAACCCTTCCTAGCAAGAAGTTTCTTAGTATGTAATCAGTTTTCCAAAGGCACTGCATGTTTTGACTTTTTTGGCACCGCAGCTTTCCACAAAGGTTTATAACAGGGGCAGATGATTCCTCCTTTGTTATGAACTTGTAAAAGGATTGTGACCATGAAGCTCCTGTCCCTTGTTAGCTTCCAAAGGGGGTGATCTGAGGCTCGAGGATGTGAGTTGTCAGAGTAAGCCATGAGGTCCTCCAGTTCATCAGCTTCCACCATGTTTAGCAGCCTAGTAACATCAATTGACCAATTTAATTCCCTCCATCACCATTGGGACGCTATGGAAACTTTGGGTTAAAAATCCGAGTTGAAGAAGTGGGGACAGCTATTCATCCTCCCAAGAGCTTACATATTTGCTCTGTCCCAATCAAACACGAGGGATGGCCAAAAGGCATCCAAAGACCTGTCAATATGCTTCGATAAATGTCCAAGCCCATTCAGAGAGTAAGGCGACCTTCCAAATCATTGATGCCGAGTCCTCTTTCCTTGGATTTCCAAACATGGGACCAATTAACAATGCAATTGAACCACTTATCTGATCTTTACCCTTCCAGAAAAAGGCATGCCTTCTTCTATCAATTCAAGATAGAACCCATTTAGGTTGCCTATAATCAGAAGTGCCATAAAAACTGCATTCAATAGAGTGATCCTCCCACCATAGGTAAGGGTGGCAATTGGGTCGGGTCGGACATAAATAGATCGGATCACATGCAGGTCGGGTCAGAAAATCATAAACCCGAACCCGACCTAATTATTAAATAGATCAGAAATTACAACTTCAACCTGTCATGTTTAATAAACAAGTAACCCGACCCAACCCATTTAACTCGTTTAATAAATAGGTATTCTATTTGCTCAACCCATCCTTATGCCCAAGAAGAGTTAGAAACTAATAAGAGCAAGTTCCGTTAATCTGAAAACCATCCAAAAACACAAACAAAAAAAGAACAAGTTCTGACGCCCAAAGAAACTAATAAGACACAAGAATTTAGGATAAGAAAGAGAAAACATAGATCTTATTCTATATACTCCAATCATACTGTCACCCAGCGCCTAAATCTTATATTGCCACATAACATCATTGACATCATGCACATCAATTTCGATCCCCAAAAGAGAGTAGTAGCGAGGGAAGAGATTTTCAGATGGGGGGCAGCTTATCGGCATCAGGGTTTTGGGGGCCGGGCTTGGCAGCTTCGTCGGGGGAATCGTGGACGATGGGCTTGGCGAGCATGAGAGGGCGGTCCTTGGCCTCCTCTGCCTTGGCCTCTTCCTCGTTGTCGGTGGTGCTGAGATTGATGCAAGAGTAGTGCTCCAGGGAGGCGAAGAATGCTGAGGAGACGCTCGCCCCCACCCAATTTGCCATGCGATCCAGCTTCTCGTACGAGAGAAAGCCGGAAGTCTCGCTAGGGAGGTTTAAATTCGAGGATTCTGGGCAGAGAGAGAAGAACCCTAGGAGAAAGAAAGGGAAATAGAGACACACCAGAGGGAGGTGTCCAAGAGTAGGAGCGGGGTCACGGGCGAGAACTCGAAAGAGAGAGAGAGAGAGAGAGAGAGCTGCTGAAGACTAAAGAGCCTAGAGGAGCCAGGCTGCCAGAGGCGTAGGACCGTAGGTTTACGGGTTATAAAAACTATAGCTCGTCCTGCATAGGTGTATAGCTTGTTCTGTAAATTATAGCTTCCAATCCATGGGGCGTGGGCGATGGGATTAGGACGGGCAGACCGCGGACGGCGAATCGGCGATTCACTATAGACTCGGAGCCTGGGCGGGGCCTTCTTTGGGCTTGGGCCGGTCCTAAACGGGTTAAACGAGTCAGACATCTAAAATCTATATCCGACCCAATTAATAAACAGATTAAATGGGTCAATCTATTTACGATCCGAACTTGTTTTGGCCAAATCTAAACCTGTTTATGGCGGGTCGAACATGGGTCGGGTTGGCGGGTCGGATCATATTTTGCCACCCCTAACCATGGGAAAGTTGTTTTCCTTTCCATGAAGGTAGTCTAGAATCCACTCTCTAGAAGAGGCAACCATGCACTTAATGAAGAACCTAGGTATACAAATGGCGACCTGTCCAGTTGACAATTAAATAGCTCTACAAACCTCTGCACCTCCTACTCTTCAATATTCATACCAACAATAGAACTCTTCAATAAATTAATCATGAGGCTAATCACACTTTTAGAGGAGGAGGGCCATCATGGCTATCAACTTTGAGGTTGTACCTTTGTAGAAGAGGATAGAATCATCTACAACTTGGAGGGCTCAAATGGATCCAACATAGTGATCATTTTCCAAGCCGTGACAGCGCTGCTAAACCAACTTGTTGCCAAAGCTCAGGGAGAACATTGGTAGCCAAGATGAATAGACCTAGAGAGAAATGATCATGCTGCCATACTCCTCTTTGCCAGATATTCATCTCCTGAGGTGACCGTTAGTTAGAACTCCAATCAAGGATGTGGAGAGTAGTTCGTTCACTTAATTGATCCAACTAACCAGAAAATCTCTAGCCTTGAGCATATCCAAATGAAACAACCACTTCAGCTTATCAAAGGCCTCTCCAAAATCTAATTTGCAAAAAACCCTTTTACCCTTCTCAGTTCTCTTATAGTATGATATTATCTCATTGGAAGTAAGGAAATTCTCCAGAAGTTACTCGTCTTCAATGAAGGCAAGCTAGGCATCATTGAGAAGCACAAGAAGAAATTTACCAAGCCTTGAAACCAAAACTTTAGTTATGATTTAGCAGAGGCTACTAAGGAGACAAATTGGTCTGAAATCCTTCATGGAAATATCCCTCCCTTTTGGGAATAAGAGTTATATAATAAGCAAAGTTCAACCTGTTCAAATTGAGAGTTCCTGCATGAAAAAACCTCATAGATAGTGATGGGATCATCTTCTGGAAACCCCAGTATCATTGAAAGAATAAAAATGGGAAGTCATCCAGAACTGTGGCTTTGGATTTCCCCAATGAAAAGATTGATGCCTTGATTTATTCGACAATGAATGGTTTAATAGGCTCAGCCAAATCAATAGAAGGCCGCCCATATAATAAGTTCCAATTAGTGGAGCTAGGGGAGGAGCCTAAAGAAGAATAGACTGCTGAAGAAGTGATGGAACTTTTCCGCTATTTCCTCTTGAGACGGCATCTTCATAGCATCTAAGGAAGCAACAATGTTTCTACACTTGTGCCAGAAGCTACCTTACGAAAGAACATGAGGTTCTTGTGATCCTCTAATAATCAATCACAAATGCGATCTCTAGAACAATTATACTTTATCATAAATCTCATTAAGTTCATCCTTAACGATTCTACTAGAAATTATCTCAAAAGGGGTAAGATCTGCAAGCTCCTTTTTATCAAGACAATCAATTTTCCAGATAAGTTTCATCATGATCTGTTGATTTCGAGTCTTCTTGGCAGCAGTCCGCTGTCTATGAGCAGCACTCCACCTGCTAAAGTTTTCTACCCAACCTCGTACCACGCATGGATTGCTTCTGACAAATATACAGTTGTTCTTGATGACATGTCCAAGTCTAATTCCATTGTCTACGAATGCTTGAAATGGAAGATAATAAACTTCTTGATAGGGAGGTTGAACTCGAGCAATAGGCATATGGTATGAACAGGTGTTAGGAAGGCCCTTCTGAATGGTGAAGGCGAACTTATCTTCCAATTCAGCTGAGAGTAAGAAGCACTCCAGTTGCCTGTCCCATAGACTACTCCATGTAAAGTCACGTCTTTGATGTCAAGATCAAGCAGCCGTAACTCGTCAATAAAATCACATAATTCCAAATTATACTTCATACTGAGGATTACCTCTATGATCAGCCAGAGACTTTATGATGTTAAAAGTCTTCACCCAAAACCTATATGTCAAGAAATTCATCCCTGATGTTGACAGTTCCTTCCAAAAGTCTAGGCATAGGCTTCTCTCATTTGGGCCATAAACGATGATGTAGGCCTAAGTCAGCTAAAGGGAATTGCACAGCAACTCAGGTGTAAGGGAATAGATTCTTTTGTGGGATCATAGAAGAGTAAACATTCTAATGTTCCAACCTATTAGGATTCCTCCAAAAGAACCTATAGATTCTAGACAAAACAAAACATCAAATCAAGACCCTTGAATGGACTTCAGGTAGGACTGGGAAGGTCAAGCAGTCTCAGTTTCTTGCAAAGCAAAAATATCACAGTTAGATTAGACCAGAAACTCTTTAAAAGCATGACGCTTCTCAGGTGCTTCGGCTTCTTCAACATTTCAAGCGAGTAAAATCATAGAGGAAAGAGAAAGAAATAAGCAAAGGTAACAGTAAGCTTCTAGCCAAAACAAACACCAAGGAGGAGCGATCAGCTTGCTCTAAGAGCAGCCTTCTCTTTTTTAATGCCACGGCCACCTTGAAGATAATATCAGCTTATTTGTCATCAAGGAAGAAGGTTTTCCCAAGTCGAACAAAACCTCCTGAGAGAATTCATGCAGATAATCATAGTCTTCAAGAACCATTTTCATAGGATTAAATGTAAATCTTGTACATCTATTTAAAATTTCAATTGCTTCCAATTCCAATGCTCTTAAGTTTACAATAATTCTATGTTTAATCATAAGAGAGTGATTACTGAAGGCTAGATTTATCACTTACGAGTCCATAGCACAGCTGTGAAAAAAGAAAACTGCTAACAGCAGCACTTTGAGGCAACGATTTATATCTGCCCTGCGCCTAGAGTTTCAAATAAAGCAACAAATGCATAAGTCACTGTTTTGTTTAGCATCTAAAAACCTAGAAGGGCCAAACCACCCACAAAAGAATGTAAGTCCATCACATCCATATCTGCAATAACCAATTCGGACCACCAAATGAATCAACCATTTGAACTGCCCAAGTTGGGGGCTCTTATAACCAGCATTCCATGTTGGGAAGCATGATTTTCTTTTTTTAACAAAGATGAATTCAAAGTGAGAGGAAAAAATACGGGAGGAACGGGGGATGGTGATCCACCCAGTACATCAGCCCTAAGTGTGTCTCATCCATCTTCTTTTACTAATTTGTGAATCTCATTGCCATAGGCATTCCAAGCCAATAAATGATGAGGCAATCGCCATCTCTTCTCATGACATCTGCATTCAAGTCCTCACATCCTTGTTGCCACTATAATCAGCCCCAAATACCCTTCTAATTGGGCATGGACTTCTTTTGCCATGAGGGTGTATACCACCTCCATTAGGTGGGATTATCGCAATCTCATAGTCAAGTGCTTCAATTCTGTACGCAGCATTTTAAACAGTGATGGAGACAAGGAATCCTAGTGAAAGGACTTAGGGGATGAGGATGGTTTAACAAAGATCTTCATTGGGAAAGGCGAGCGGTAGTAAGGTGGGTGATGGAGTGTCTGCTAGGGTGATTAGATGGCTCTTAAGGTGGTGGGAATAAGGTGAAATTAGATTACAATCAAACCACAACTCAACAGATTCAAATTGGTGATTAGTAATGGCATGACCCAACCCTTAAAATGGCTTGGGTTGAGTCACTGGTTTAAAACCACTGGTGGTTATTGTCTTTTTGGTTTCATTCCGAGACATTTTTATTAATTGCCGAATATATTTATTGATGTAAACCTTGTCACTAACTACTTTTATCTTTTTGGAACCTAGAAGGGTCTGTTGATTTTATAAATATTTATTCATAAATATAATTGGTAAGAGTAAAAATGTTTAAGAAATTAACAGGATGAGTAATACACATGGACAAGAAATTCTACCATGAGAGTCATAACCCTTCTCTTACAACTCAAAAAAGTAAAAATGACTGATAATTAATACTAACAACACAAATATACTTTTAAGAAATAAAAAAAAAAAGATTTCAAAACGACAATAAAAGATAAAAAATTAATAAGTATTATCTATGATCGGTATTGGTCATTTTCGATCAAAACTAACCAAAACCATCAAAGCCCAATATTGGAGGTCAATTTCTCTCAATTTCAACCAAAATCAATGCTTCCATTGGAGCAATCAACTTTAGTTGATACTTAAAATCTTGCTATGTCAGTTGATTGGATTGCTTGCATACAACATGCAAGGTCATGGTTCGATATAGGATTAAATGTGACAAAAGAAAAAGGAAAAGTTTGTAAACAAATAAAACAGCAGTTAGTTATGGGCTAAAACGAAGTGAAGAAAATAGGACCTGACAAGCCCATTCCGATATTTACGACAGAAAATCAAGATTTATTAACATGCAACAAATATTCTCTAAATTGATGCTGCTGCAACATTGATACATAAAGCCCCTCTTCCATCTAGTACCATGAAAGCACTTAATAGGCATCACAAATTAAAATCACATGTTTTTATAATAGTTCACAGTTGCATTTTGTTTAGCAATAAGTGAGATTCCTCAAATTCGTAACACATTAAAATTCACATATGATCCAGAACTTGTTTATTTTCGTCATTTTCTTCTTCTTCTTTTTCACGAAGAAATCAGCAGTTAGTTATGGGGTAAAAACAAGTGAAGAAAATAGGCTCTGACAAGCCCATGCTGATGTTTAGGACAGCAAATCAAGATTCATCAACATGCAACATTTATTCTCTAATTGATTCTGCTGCAACATTGATACATTAAACCCCTCTTCCATCTAGTACCGTGAAAGCACTTAGAAAGCATTACGAATTCAAATGAGTTGTATTTAGAATAGTTCACACTTCACAGTTGCGTTGTGTTCAGCAATAAGTGAGATTCCTAAAATTCATAGCACATTAAAATTCACATATGATCCAGAAGTTGTTTATTTGCGTCATTTTCTTCTTCTTCTTCTTCTTCTTCTTCTTCTTCACAAATAATTCAGCAGTTAGTTATGGGCTAAAAACAAGTGAAGAAAATAGGACCTGACAAGCCCATGCTGATATTTAGGACAGCAAATCAAGACTCATCTACATGCAACATTTATTCTCTAATTGATGCTGCTGTGACATTGATACATTAAAACCCTCTTCCATCTAGTACCATGAAAGCACTTAAAAGGCATTACGAATTAAAATCACATATTTTTAGAATAGTTCACATGTTGTGTTCTCCCTCCTCTTTCTCTCCCTCCCTCTATACTTCAATAAGTCCTGACATTCTCCCTTTATTTTTGCCCATGTACCTGTTCCTTGCTAGCATTGCAGATCTTAATTTTCAACGTGCTAGAAGTTATCAGGCCCTTGGAGGAACCTAGCAAATTGAAATCATGTAGAAGTATGATTATCCGGTCTCGTTCACTAGTCAGGTAAAAACATTAAGCTGACTCTTGATAGCATGGAACTGGTGATGTTTTCACGGAGACCACATCATCTTCCATGGCTTACTGCCTAACCAGAATCATCTACAACTTGGCATCTACCACTATAATCATGTGTTAGATTATCATAACCTTTCCCTTTAATATCTATCAAAGGAATCATCCATTGCAAGCATACCTTTTCCCCCAACGATCTCCTTGATAAGTTTTATTTTGCTGATGAATCAAGCACCTTAGCATCCCCGGTGACCTTTTTAAACTCATCTTTTAGCTTTCTTTAGAAAAACTGATGATATTTCAGATTGCATTCGATAGTTAGGGAGAAATTAAGAAAAGAAGAACGTGGAAAAATGATCGGAGATAAAGAGAGATAAGGGGGCAGGATCGGAAACGAACCAAAGTATCTGAGCTCGTTTGCGGCCTTGGCCTTGTCGAGCAACTTGTCGAGATCCTCCCTGAACTTCTCATCCCACTTGACGAGCTGGTTCACGAAGATGGCACCAAGCCCCATCCCCAGCAAGTGCTCCCATGGGTCTGCGATCCAATCAAACCCCTCAAACTAGAGATCGTAATCCCAAAAAAAGGAATCGGAGAACAAGTTGATGTCAACGAAATGGGATTAGGGTTTGGAGGGGAAAAAGGGAAAAGGGAAGAGGTCATACGCCGCATGTAGGGAAGCTTGCGAAGGGCGTTGGAGTACAGCTGCGTGCCCAGCCCCAGTAGGGCTCCCACTACCGTCGTGGTCGCCGGCATCTTACCGCTGCGTCGCTGCTCTGCTCTCCTCTTGCCCTCGGCGGAAATTAGTGGCTGCTGGCGGCGCAAACCCCCTTTCCTTTAACCTTAGGAACGTGCGGTGTGCGCTCACGTATTCGTGAAATTGTAGTGAGGAGGGGCCTCACTGAAATATTCAAAAAAAAAAAAAAGCTAAAAATATAATATCCGGAAAAAAAAAAAGTAGTTTTAATATGTTTGATGGGTAATAAAAAAGTGACACGGAGGGAGGACCGATGGAGTCGCAGATGGGGGAGGTTAGGAGCAAACTATCCATGCATTACTCCCTTGTACGGCAACATGAGGTCCTATAGAGACAGAAGTCCAGGATATAATGGATCAAGGAAGGGGACCGTAATACCATATTTTTCCACCAGTCGACGATTATTCGGAGGCAGGGGAACATAATCGGAGTTGCCAGAGGCGAAGATGGGCAGACTATAGAGGATCCAGATGCTATTAGGTGGATTTTTTAACGGTTCTTTCAGGCCAGATCAGGTGAGCAGTAGGGTCAGCAGGCTGTACAACTCCCACTGACCAGGGTCTCGGAGGAGGAGAATGCAGAGTTGATCAGACCGATCACTGCGGATGAGATCCAGGTGGCATTTTAGTCCCTAGCTGTGGACAAGTCCTCAGGGCTAGATGGCTTCCCACCCATATTCTTCAGGAGATACATGCCATTGATCAAACGGGATGTGGTGGGGGCCATCTAGCAGTTTTTAGCTTAGGTATGACGCGGGCAGATTGGAAGAAGTCCTTTGTCACACTTATCCCAAAGAGGCAGGATGCTACAGAGTTAGGTAACTACCTGACGATTAGTTTGTGCACCACCCTGTACAACGCCACGACGAAGGTACTAGTGGCCAGATTGAGGTGTATCCTTCCGAGGCTTATTAGCCCAGAGTAGGGTACCTTTGTCGGAGGCCAGAGTATATCCGACAATATCCTTATTGCCTAGGAATTCATATATTATCTACAAAAAGCCCCAAGCGAGAGGAGTCTTATGGGGATCAAGTTGGATATGGAAATAGCCTATGACAGGGTGTGCTGAGATTTTTTGCAGTGTTCACTGGTAAGCTTTGGATTTCACGAGGATTGGATAGGCTGGGTGATGGGGTGTGTTAGGTCTCCTTCCTTTACCTTATTGCTCAACAGGACGCCTACACACTTCTTTGAGTCCTCAGTTAGACTGCGACAGGATATCCACTATCCCCACTATTGTTCATCCTGAGTTAGAATGTGCTGTTTAGAGCACTTCGACATGCGGTGGAGACCACAACCCTAGAGGCATACAGCCCAGGGGCGGCAACCATTCATGTATCACATTTGTTTTTTGCCGATGATTGTCTACTTTTGGTGTGGGCTACGAGGCAGGCAGTGTGGACTATACAGAGGATTCTGGGAAAGTACTGTACTGTGTATGATCAGCATGTCAACCGGACCAAGTCAGCCATCAGTTTCAGCCCGAAGACCAAGCCACAAGTGAAAGCATCCATCAAGGAGATACTAGGAGTGGGAGAGCAGGAAGGCACTATAAGGTACCTAGGCATTCCTATCACGGGCCGACGCCTCTGCGGTGTGAAGTGTTGTGACATTGAGCTTAGTATCAGACGGAGGATTGAGGGGTGGCAGGTGGGATCATTGTCAATGATGGGCAAAATTACATTGGTATGATTTGTCCTTAGCTCGATCCCAATCTATTTGCTATCAAACACCAACGTGCCGGTATCACTTTTGAGATCTGTGGAGCAGCTATTTAGAAACTTTATCTGGGGCAGGTAGGAGGGAAGAAGGGGTGTCACCTGATGGCGTGGAAGGTGGTTTGTCAGTCAGTTCTCAGAGATGCCCGAGGATCCAATCACTGGTAACAAGGCGGGAGGCACTGGTGCTAAAATCTGTGCTCTCTGTAGAATTCTAGAGAGCTCCGGTTTATTTCTTCTCAAGTGTTCACCTCCAAACCCTACCCCCCTATTCCTAGCAAAAAAAATCCTACCCCTTGCTACCTTACATCGCACTTCCATCTTCTCATGTTGCTCCAGCTCATTCCCTCTCACATCCTCTCCTTCTCTCCCTCCAAACCTACACCCTACTATTGTACCCCACACTTCCATCTCCTGATGCTGCCCTCCTCCCTTCTCCCCTTCCATTATCATGCATGCCGAATGGGAAGAGGATGGTTGTCACAGCAAACCCCCAATGTTCGGGCCCAAAAATGGGAGAAGCAAAGGAAGAAAACTTACATGATCCTTTCTCATATGATGATGCAGGAAGATGACATTAGCAGGTCTCCTACAGCAACCCCCAATACTCTGATGAGAAGGGGACACACAAGGGAAGAAAGAGGTTGCATTCACAATGCTTTCTAGGTAACAACATATAACGCCACAACGATCTCCGCATCTCACTACAGCCGGGATGACGAAGTGACTGCACCTGCAGCAGGCATGGCGACATGACCGCACACATCTGCCTGTGCGCGGGATGGCACGATCACGTGTGCTTGCAAAGTGATCTCTTTCGATTTATATTTCTATATTTTTTTCTTGCTTCATTAGGCCAGCTACAACTGTCACCCACATAGCTACGACGAAGCGAGACGACCGCAAACATCCCCCTGCTAGTGTGATGGCACAATCACGCTTGCCTGCAGAATGATCTCCTCTGTTCCTTTTTCTCTACTTTCTATTTTTTTCTTATTTCAGCAGGCTACATACTTTGGAGGGAAGGCAGATGATTCACTATTCATTAAAGCAGGTACAGAGCTGGAAAGTTGTTTTACGGTTTATTCATTAAGATGGATATTGTTTCGTTGATTTTTTTTTTATTTTGTTTTTTCTTGTTTAAGTGTCCAGAGGCAAAGGGAGACGGCTCACGGTTCAATTAAGGTAGGTACAGAGTAGCAAGGGTGTTTCATGGTTCATTCATTAAGACACACACACACACACACATATATATATATATATATAGGCTACAGTATATTGGACGACAATGTGTGGAGGTCTCTGATACCTACATGGATGAACTTCATTATGACACTTGTTGTTTTGGGAGACTACCGGACTCTCTTTTTTTTTTGGTACATCCGAGGCTCACACTAATCTTGTATGAGCACTGCTATGAGGGTCCAGAGAGAGAATATACCCCAGGGATGGGAAAACAGATACATGGCGAGTCTAGAGAATCTTATTGGAGTGGTGAGTAGCAAAGAAGGCGACCCAATCCGTTTCTCTGTTCGCCTTCTGATAGACATGCGCAACCTGAAAGGCATCACACTCCCCTAAAAGTCTTCGGATGTCGACTAGAAGTGGATGGTTTGCCTCATGTGACCCCACCTATAGAATCTGCTCAATAATCTCCACTGAATCTCCTTGTAGGATGATGCTCTTGCCTCAAGCACTCGCCTAGCATAGGAGATCCCCTCCCATGCCGCCCTGAGTTCCGCTCCCGGAACACATGCCTCAAAAGTACACCGTCCTCCCATAGCTATCAGCTTGGATTAGTGGTCTCTAATCACAAATGCAACACCAGCACAGCCACTGCCCTCTGGCAGACTACCATCAAAGTTCACCTTCACATGACCAGGGGTGGGGGCTCCCAAGAAGTAAGGATATATCCAGGCGCTGAAGCAGCAGAGGGAAGCCCCAGATGAAACAATCATAGTAGTCTCGGTAACCTTAGTAGCTTGGCGGATAGCTCTATCCGCCATAACCCTCAGGGGAGCCCGCCTATCCTCAAATACTGTGTCATTCCTATCCAGCCAAATGTGATAAGCTAGATAGGTACCCACATTACCCCAGTCAGCAGTACTCAGAGACCTAATGGTAGACCTCAAATGCCGAAGTAGATCCTCTGCAGACTTAGTGGACCCTGGTAGTGGAAAGGAGGCCCACCTCCAAATCTGTGCGGCCCATAGGCACGGTAGTAGGAGATGATTGGTCGTCTCCACCACCTCTAGGCAGTCCACACAAGTCGGGGAGATCCCAACCTCCCTCCTCGCGAGCACACTCCTAGTCGGTAAGCAATCCCAGGCCACCTTATAGATGAACAGTGCAACCCAAAGATGGACTCGCATCCTCCATATCCATCTACCGTCAAGTCACCTGGACCCCTCACTAGCCATCACTACCTGCAGGTCAGCTGAACGAACCGTGGCCCTACTGGTAGTCTCCCAGACCAACCTGTCTACCATGGCCTCATGGGGTATCGGGATAGCGAGGATCCTCTCTGCCAGTTGCACCCTGAAGGCCCCTCTGATCACCACCTCATCCCATCTGCCCTCTCCAACAATGATAAGATCACTAATTGAGCAGCCTGCCAGTCGCGCCGAATCAACCGACATTGGAAGCCGACTAAGCGGCTGCTCTTCCACCCATATGTCCTCTAGCACCTTAATGGATCGATCATTACCCACAACCCACCCTGAAGGCCCCTCTGATCACCACCTCATCCCATCTGCCCTCTCCAACAATGATAAGATCACTGATTGAGTAGCCTGCCAATTGCGCCGAATCAACCGATGTTGGAAGCCGACTCAGCAGCTGCTCATCCACCCATATGTCCTCTAGCACCTTAATGGATCGATCATTGCCCACAACCCACCTAATCTGTGATAGCACAGTCGGAGCATGAGAGCAGATCTTTCTCCAAATGAAGGAGCATCGCCGCCTTGGCTAGATGTCAGTCAGCACTGTGTGCACTCTATACTTGGCCCTCAGTAGGGTACACCACAGACTACATGGCTCTAGGATATATCTAGCAGTGCGCCTCGCTGGAAGTACCTCTCGCCTCGCCACTAAAGAGTGAATCCCTAGACTGGTCGGCTGGCAGACTACCTCCCATGCTACCAGGTGGATACCACCTCTGCCATCGTGACGGCCTCATATGAAGTGATAGCTCCAGAGACTTTAGTAGTGACAGCAGCACAGAAGTGTTCGCCAGCATATATACCGGTATCAAGCTTAGCACTAACCGAACTAGCATAACTCTTGCTAACCCAAAGATTGATTTAAAGATTGATTTTGATGATCACAAAACCTTGAAGTATAATTACTAATGTTTGTGT
>JAOXJJ010000639.1:626259-638933 GCA_025769935.1 Phoenix roebelenii | reverse complement strand
CCTCTGTTCCGGCTCCTCCTCTATTGAATCGGGGCTGAAGTCGGCGAGGGCTGCCGACTTCAGCCCCGTGCCTCACATTTGGCTTTAAAAGTGATACAAGAACTTTGCAAAGAAAGAACTTAGGCCTATAATAGGTCAGGGTGGAGGGGTAAATAAATTTACAAAAAGCTAAAAGACTTTGTGCAAAACTGGATCAGACAATTCGTGAATCACTGTTATGAACTCCAACCCTTACTGGGACAATATTGAACTTCCACATAACTCAAACCCAACACCAGTTGTTCTTCGTAACCAGCAGAAAATCATTGTTCTTGGGATCTTTTTCTGAGAAAAGCATTGTTCTTTAATATTAAAGAAAACTTGACAGGAAGCACACATCTTACTTGCCCCTAAATTTCAGCTTCAAACTTGCACGATCTATGGAGAATTCCCTCCATAGTTCAGTGGCTCACTTCTCTACATCTTTGACTTATAACCATCAACTTGGACTTGGCAATCACAAGTCATTATTTCAAAAGTCTTACATGTACTCTAAGCGATCTTTGGAAAGAGAGACAGGAAAGCTGTAAACCTTGGTGTGGGTATATGGAATTTCGCTCTTTCGAAAGAAAGAAACTTGAGCCTTGGTCTGTTCAAGTAATCAAAAAACAAGTTAAACAAGATCAGCCAAATATAGAACAACCACAAGAACAAGGCATGACAAGACATGAAATGCACCAGCTGGCTACCCAAATCAGAAGCCTCTCAGGAGTATGACTTCTTGGCCAGGTTGCACCTGTAGATTTGTAGATGAAACAAATGAGGCTTAGAACGCATTAGCAGTCGAGCTGATGGGATCGAGGAACAACATTCAACATGTGATAGAACTCATTGTAGAACATGATATATCAGGGCTCTAATTCATTGGAAACATCAGATATTATTACACATGCATAGGCCTATATGTGTGTGCGCGCGTGCATGCACACGTGCATAGACATTTGTATGCATGCACAGATTCAGCAGGAAACGTACAGTTGCTTCTTACCACTATTTAGCTTTCCTCCACCTTTGTTATATGAAAGGAGCCAACCACCTCATCTCTGAGCCATTTCCATTGGACAAATAGGAATTAATCTTTTTCCACTTTTCCTCTGAAAATCCTTCGCGGGGTATAAGCCTTTGCTTGAAAAGAATGCACTATCGATATTTTCATGGAAGGAAACAATTTTTTTTTTTACTCGAGAACTGGAAATTTTCCACATAGCATAAGCATCATTTCCCAAGAATGATTTGCAATGTCATGAAACTAAACACTATTAATGAGCAGACTTTGTGGAAGATTAAAAAGGAGCATCATTGTGCAATGCTATTTATCACTGCTGAATTGTGCCAATCTTATTCATTTCTAATTAACCAACAACACTACTTTAAATTCATTTTTTTGAGTTTCAGCAAAACTTTAAGGTTATAGAGTGAATATGCTGATACCATCACCAAAGCATAGAAATACAGAGGTTGCTTGCTTAATTTTATTTTTTCCTTTATGGGTAACCATCATTTGCTTCCTAACATTTTTAGGGGAACGCAATAAAATCTAGGAAGATAAGGACCTAAAGATCAATATAACTGAAACAAAGTACATTGGGTGCAACTTCATCGAAAACAGATATTAACGTGAGGCATTGATGGCTAAAAATTCTTCCACTGAAGTCATTTTTATTTTATTTGATCAATCAAACAAAAGAACGGAGATATAGGGAAAGATGCATCCTGTAGAATGACAGATGAGAAGATATGCATTTTTCCACCAAAAAAAAAAAAAAAAGTTATGCATTTTGAAAATTAAGTAGCACATGCATTAGAGACTCAAAGTAATTCAGGCAGTAGCATGTTCTTAAAGTTATGTAGTACAAACACTGGGTAATGAAGATCATCCAATCAAATAAGAGGAGTGCGGTAAGACCAAGTGAAAGCATGGTGAGATTGAGAAGGTTACAATGGGTCATGAGCATTGCTACAGTCAGTGTATGATTGCAATAGTTGAAAACGAATGCAGAAGACTTTATTCAGATGGTACAGTCATGCAACACAAGTGAGAGAGAGAAAGAGAGAGAGGTAGCCCTTGTAAGGATTCAGGTCCTGGCAGGAAAATGGGATGGTATACCATCCCGAGTACTGGGATAGGACCGTACTGCCATTATTGCAGTGTTCCGATCGGCATATCCTGAGACATCTCCTGTTCTGTGTCAGGACGAGGTGGGACGGCGGCATATCTCATTTCATGAGAAAATTAGGACAGCTTCATCCCATAGGATTGAAAATCTTGCTCGTATAATGAGTTAACCTCTGGCGCCTTATGCCAAAGGGCAAGAAAATGAAATTTGGCAAGCCCCAGAAATACTACATCAAGCTTGTTGAGTATGGTTGGTAATAATCATGATATATGGAAAATAAATTACTTCTCATGTTTGTAAGACCTTATTTGCGTGTACGCCATTTATCATTTTCTGAGTTTTAATTATTTTTTCATGTTCACTTACCATGAAAAGTTGCAGTAAATTAAATCATAAAACAAATCAAAAGGCATGTTGTTTTAGCTATCAACCAAAATTCTCACACTCAAGTTCTTTTCAACAAACTAAATTAAATTCTTCAATTGCAAAGATTCAAGAAGGTAATTAAATTCTACCAGTCATCAAATTATCTTTGTATGACTTTTGAACGGTCCGTGACTAAAATAAAAAAAATAAAGAAAAAAAATGTATTACTTGAAGGTGTTGCCACCATTCTACATTTATCAGCATACCTAAGATAGTAATGACAAACAGTGGCAGCCTCATCCAAGGAATAACGAAGGAGCATGACACGAGCATCTAACGGAACATCTGGAAGTTCTTGACGTAGTTTTCCCACAGCCGTCGAATGAGAGAATGCTCCAACCATCATATCATCATGAATCATAGATCTGTAAGCATTCACCTAAAAAAACGAAGAAAAGTTTTATTCATATATTTATTGAGTAAATTTCTGAAAAATAAACCACTAGGAGAGAGGGTCAAACATCATCCACTGCTTTGAGTGTACACCAATACAAGTAGAAGGTAACTCAACAGCCTCCAAAACAAAATTGTTGTTTACTATGTGATCACAGGACTAGCTTATTAAATCATTTTAACATAAATTTGTTCCCACTAAACTAATTAATCCAATACTTGTATCACCTAAAACTAATATCTTGTGTGAAATGCAAACAGACTAATAATGTATCACATAATTTGCTTATACTTGTTATAGGCAGGCATCGTGCAAATTTTCAGCTGCCAAGGCCTTGATTGATGACCTAATAAAAATAATAGATATATTCAGCCATGAAAACATATTTATAAAGATATCCATGCATGTGCTTTAACGTACACATATACATACTCAAATGCACATGTATATGTAGACGTATATATGTACACATGTGCATGTGTGTGCAATATAAGCAGACATACGTACATTTTGTTTTACCAATTTGACCTCCTTTAAAATGAAACATCTTATAAGCCTACAAATATTGTCGACGATGATCAGAAATTTGAATTGAACTCCAGCAAATGTTTGTGTTTCTAAATCTTTTATAATGAGCTTTCTAAGATTCCACTGTTAATATTTTTGTTGATATATAGAAGACAATAGTAAAGTCGATATTATTACTTCAATTAATTTTAAGTACTTATGTAAATGCTTCCTAGTAAATCCAGCTTCCTAAACCTTTACAGAGCCCTGTCTCTCTACTCCTACACCTACTTTTAGTTAAAATAATATAATTCTCAAATTTGCTTGTGAAATTCTTCATTAAATCTCAATAATTTTAATATTACGAGACCCATCATCTGCTTTGAGTTGGAGAAGGGCATCTGAAGACATTAGTTTTAGAGAGCACATAGAATATGTAAATAGTTTGTACACATTGTACTTGTACATGTTGATGCATAAAACTATAATAAGCAAGATTTGTGGTTGTGTCAAATTGCCCTTTCAACTCTCCTATGTCAAATGATGAATTGTATAAATGGATGGAACAAAAAAATGATGGTTATAAGTTAAAAACTCAGGCAGAGTACTGCTACAAAGGCAATTTTTTTATATTTTCTACTACTCTTAAACATGTATTCTAGGAAAGACGGCTCATGACAGGAATGGAAAAGTATCAACTCATAAAGCCATTCCCAGCTATATTGTATGGATGCCTATTGCTTATGGCTTATACATGTGTTTCACCAAACTTGTAATATATTAATTATATCGGCTCAGAAGCAAACATATACAAGGGAAGAAGCATACAGAACCAAAGATAACAAGAAGTATCTAGCATGACATTCTAGGCCAACTTAAAATTAGATAATAAGCGAACAGTCAATATAATAAACAAATTTTCTTAATAAACTATTCCATTGAGTGCCAGCTAGAGACGACATAGGATCAGGGGCATGTCAGGAAAACGTAATCCTTACTTACTTCTGCAGAGTGTCGTCTAAAGCTTTCAGTAATCATATGATCCTTAATTACTCGGTAGCACTAAAGAATACTAGCTGATGATGCTCAACTGCAAAGAGATTTATAGAAATATATGAAATGATACTAACTGTTGAAAGTTCCCTTGCATGAATTGGCTGGCAAGAACGTGCAGTTACAGGTTCCGGATATTCACTAAATGTAAATCAGTTGTTATACTGCAAAGACAAAAAGGAAAAGAATATGTATAATGCTAGTATTGAATCATATAGCTAATTTTGCAACTAGAATGGGTTCATAAATAGCATATCAGATTTAATTGGAGGCAACTATGATCATACTTGATCAATTGCAAACAGCACAGGTATTATTTTCACCAGTGATAATTCTTTCCTCAAACGAACTACAATCCTAACTGCAGCATGCGTGTAAGTAATTCCAGTTTGAATTAGATCGTATAATGTAGAACCTTCAGGCATTGCCATGGAATCAACCCCTTTCATCATTCCAACACCAGCACCTTCTCCCAAGGGAATGGGATACAAATTTGACAAGGTAATTTTTGTAAGAAAGACTCATTGAATTTCAGAAAATCCTGGAATTAAAGGGACCCTTAAATTTTGAAGACTCTAGTAAGAAAATTTTGAGGATGATTTTTTTTTTTTTAAGAGGAGAGAATGTAATACCTAGCTCAACTAATAAAGAACTGATCTTAGTTCACTTGACCGACCCAAATACAAGAGTTGGAGTAGAAGACAAAAAAAAAGTAGAGCCATATTCGACTTGGAGTAGGAGACGAAAAAATATTTATGGCCCTATTCGACTTAAATAGAGTAGGAAACAAACTTTTCCTCAATCATGATTTCTTACGGGAGCTAGAAAATCTAGCCTCTAACGACTATTAAAAGAACCTCACAACCCCTTTTGCCTCATTGCTGACAAATTTTACCGATTGCCGTTACTAAACCATAGTTAGTTCTTTCTCCTTCTCCCCTTGGCGTCCAATGGCCGGATGCTTAGGTTTTGAGAGGATTGTCAAAATTAATTAGATGTGTAGTTTGGTTTCGATCTCAAATTAAGTATATCTCTTTTTATAGATTTATCAACAAATTATATAATATTTATATTACTGAATTTTGAGTTGTATTATTTGTGATTTATGAACTTAAAACATCGTATTTATTTGTTGAATATATCTTATTATGGAATATTAATTGATGCATATTGAAGGTATTTTTATTATGAATTATGTTTAATTAAAATCAATATCGAATGGTTTTGCATATTTTCGATTTGGAGCACGAAACTGATTTATGGAAAGATTATTTGATTCAAGATGGTTTCGCAACTTGTCTATGTATCGATACCCCACCAATGGACTTTATGCACTAGTACGTTGATTCCCTACTAATAGGGGTTATGCACTGGTGCATCGATACCCGACTAGTGGAGGTCACGTGCTGGTACGTCGATATCCTACCAGTGGGAGTTATACGCTAGTACATTGATACCTCGTCAGTAAAGGTTATGTGCTGGTACATCGATACCCAGCCAGTAGAGGTTATGCACTGGTACATCGATACCCCTCCAGTAAAGGTTATGCACAAGTACATCGATACCACGCCAGTAGAGGTTATGCGTTGGTACATCGATACTTGCCAATAGGGCTTATGCGGTACATCGATACTCTGCCAGTAGGAGTTATACGTTAGCATATCGATATCCTACTAGTGGAAGTTATATGTTGGCAATTTGATTATTATTGATTTCATATTCTGATCCAGCCATAGGGTATACATGTGGTCATAGTTTATGGCTGTCGAGATGAACTTGATGATCTTAAAGAATTTAGATTTACGAACGAAATTTAATTTTGAGAAAGATTGAATTTGGCATGCATAATATTTTGATAGTGTTACATACTAAAATTTGGTTTTGAATTAACAAATTTTATATGCTTATTTTATGTAAATAATTATTTAAATTATTTCTTGATTAATCTGGTTAAAGTGTTTATTACTTATTGGGATGTCTAGCTCATTACTCCACATCTTACTGTTTTTACATATTCTAAGAACTAAGATAATATGGACTTATGATCAGGAGAGAGGCTGGAAACCAAATTTGATATTTTTTTTTTTAATTTAGATTAGAATTTGACTAGAAATCGATGTAAATCTTTTAAATATTGATTGGTTGCATGAGACATTAAATTTTGATTTTAGTTATTTAAATTAAAATTTAAATATTGATTATTTAAATTTATTCTGCTGCTTGCTTTATGATATCGTGTTGAGATATCTTGCATACTTGTATGAAGAGTTTTCAATGAGTATAAGGTGGTTGTCGTGACCCCGACACATGATCTTGGTTCGTAGGTGGACAATACTATTCCTTAATACTAAAAATTAAAAATAAAATACTCCATTAAGTATTTACTTCTAATAAGAAGTGTATTATCTGAAATTTTAAAAGTTTGTAAACTCTTAAGTAGTTTTTGGGAAACTTCTAGAACGTTAAAAAAGAATACGTAGAGTTGCATTGTTTCTGAAAAGATACATACGTAATATTTGGACTCCAGAAAGTTGCACCGCTCCAAACATATGCAGTGTTTGGACTCTTATAAATCTATCAAAACATGAGAAACGGAGAGATAACTTGCTTCCTTCTTCCGACTTTCTATTTTACAGCTTTTCTTTTCTCAAACTTTCCTTCTGCAAATCATCATTTTGGGCATTGGTTCTTGATCCAAGGTGATTAAGAAATGTAATCTTATATCACCTTTGTGTTGGGTATTGTATCCTGGGGATAGGATTTTCAAGAATCCTTTTGCACCTGTAAAGGAAGAAATCAATATCTTTTAAGAAAGCTTTCTGAAGTGCCTTACCCAGCTAATTTTTTTTTCTCCATTACACTCCATTCTTTTGCTTTGAACCAGCACAACAGCTTGTCATCCCGGCATTCCTTTCTCTAAATTCTAATTACGAGAGCTACCTTTTGGTTTCTTCTCCTCATGCTGGTGGACAGTATTGTCCACAGCCCAGAGTACATGTCAGCATCATCTTCACCTAAGATCTTTGACCCAACGCTGTGGGGAAGCTTGGAATCTTGGATGAACACTGTAGTATTCCTTTCTTAGATTTTCAGCATCGACAAAGTCCTCTGCACAGAATTTGTTTGTAACTAAAGTTTTATGCGTGATGTCTACAACTGTACTACATTTAGATGAGCTTTGTCGTGAGCATGAAATACCTGACGCTAGTGTTTTTTAGAAGAAACTGGTTTGGTAGGTCGTCTAGTTCTTGTTGTCAAATCCAGCCCTCGGAAAACTTTTCTCACTCAATGCTTCAGAGTCCACCAGCACGTCCGATAGCATGTTGGAAACACACATCTAGACTGGTGGCATGCTAATCTATCTCAAAGGGGTAGGTAAATCGAATTTCCACTTTTTGAAGGCTAAAAAGATGGTCTGGAATGTTGCTCAGTCGGGGTTTAGAGGATCAAAACCGTGTAAACATGCATTGATAATTATTTTCTTGAATCATACGGAATCATGGTGATGAAAAGTTTACACACACAGCCTGTCGCAGGTGAACATGTTTGGGTTCCAGTTTGGGTTCCATGGACTGAGCTTTTCCAGTCCAAACATGAAATTAAATGATGCTCATGTTTATCATTTTATATACGTATTTTATTAAGATATTTTCCTGTAAGGTTTATAAAGCTTTTAAAATAGGTGTTGTCCCACTAATACTCTTTCTTGCATCTTTCAAATTTCTTCGTCCATTTAGATTACCATCCATTGCACTTTTAACTTGTTTAGATACTCAGCGCGTAGAGGATACTATACGTTAAGGTTTTCTTTACAGAATCTCCAGAACAGGACATCAAGCTATCCAAATAGTTTTTTTTTTCTTTTCCTTTAGAGACAATTTTCCCCTTGCATCTGGATTTGAACTTTTCTGTACATACAGTTTTCCAATCTACAGTTTTTTTTTTTTTTTTTTTTTTTTTTTTGTCAGCTACAAGTTTATGGTGTTAGAGAGCACTTGTCTGCAAAGGCTGTAATTATCGCATATAATTTTATTCTCCATTTATTTTCTTTGAAAATGGTTCCCAACAATATAAATACAGCTCTACACCATAATAATAACAGAACAATAAATAGAATTCCAGAATTCAATTGTTGAGTAGTAAACAAAATCACGAACAGAAATGTTTGGGCTCTATCATGACTTCTTTTACAGGTGGGCGTCTTCACTCTTCAGCAATATTTGCTTATCGTCACAATTCTCTAATCATCTCAATCCATGCAACGGCTTCTCCTCAGTCAGCTATATCTCTGGCTTTCCAAATCTAAATCCATCAATCAGCAGAACCACCATAAACTTTCCCAACAATCTCAATAGAACCATACAGTTTGGTTCCTCTCGCAACATTTGCACCGACCAGGCTTAAGCCTCCTCTTATTAGTTCCAACTCATCCTCTCTTTTCTCCCACCTTAATCCATGCAATGCCTTCTCCTCGTATTAGCTGCCGATCATGGCCTCTAGAGTGAAGACGGAGGCATGGTCTCGAAGGGGTCCAGGCCGGGGTGGCGGTGCTGGAGCCTTGGAAGGGTGGGCGGGCGTGGCCTAAATTAACGGAGGGGCTCCTGGTTTTGGAGCTCTGCCATTTGATAACATTAACGTGGCCTGACTACATACACCCTTGCTATGAGTTTGGGTCTGGGGTCCAACAAAACCTACTTGCAAGCTTACTAGTCCTGGTCAAGTGTTCACAATATATCAGTCTATTTGTTGATTGGAACTTTGGAATATTGAACATTGGTGGTACCACATTCAACTTGGAGTGGTCTAGCCACATCTTTGGCAATTTCTTTTGCAGCCTCTTCTAATTGAAGCCAAATAATGGAGATTATGCTAGTTTGACTTGCTTCTCGGGTTTGCTCCAGGTTAGGCTGGAAAATTAGGGTTGGATTGAGCTACCTAATGAGATAGATTGTGCTCATTTTGGAGACAAGTTATACATTCTAATGCTTGAGAAGCCTTCCTTGTTCTGAGGATGCCCAAGAGTGTATTCTTTCCAAGTGCAGAGAATAGTGGAAACATTATTCTTTTGCTTATTGGATTTTTCTTTTGCGTGTGAGAAAGGCCAAAAAGAAAAAAAGGAGGTAGCATGGTGGAATTCAACTTTTGTCTATGATATCCTAAATGAGGGCTTTAAAACGTTTTCTTGAGTTTTCTTTGGAAGGTTTGCCATGACTAATGTTGAAAGTTAAAGGTATGCTCCAAGTTTTCCAAAAGCAATAAGAAATTGGAATACCTTTCTTCCCTATATTTTAATAGTTTGCCTTGTTATTGCATATCAGTATATTCATTGTTGCTAAACATAATAGGCCAACTAAAACTCCTAGCTGCTAATAACCTCTAACCTACAATTTCTGCATGATACTCATACAATTCATATATATGTGGCTCTAATCTTATACTCTTTTGAGTAAAAGAACATTTTCTTGTTAACTTTGATGGATTATTTAATCTTTTCAAATAAGTTCTAATATTGCTTTGATGTGTAACTTGTAAACCTTATAATTTCCTTGCAAATAAATGAAAACCTCTAGAACAAATTGAGACTTATGCTTGGAAGAAATAAATTACGGTTGCTATAGTTTGTCGTACTCACCTCTCTCATGCTTGTCACCATGTTAGTAACTAGTTAAATATTTCAATACTTGACTTCTTTATTTCTATTCTTCTAATTCTTAGTTATCTGAGTTCTTTCATAACTTTTGTTGAATTTTCAATATGTGTTTTCTCAGAGTTCTGAATCACTACCTCTAGCTGAATCATTCTTGAATTCTGACAGTGAAAGAAATATTATTTGGTAAAGTGGACATAGAATAAGGAAGATTGCAACTTTATGTGGTTGGGAAGAATAAATAAGAACATAACTCAAGGAAGGCTACTTGTGCTAGTCAAAAATTTGTTAACATGAATCACTTGAGTAAATTATACTAAATCCTTTAAACAAATAAAGAGACTTGCTGAGAAATCTAAATGAGTAGTAGTAATTTGAAAGGATAGGTAATAAGTACTTATACATGAAATTGTATGATTATCTCATATTTTTTGGTCAACAATAAATGACTGTTAGAAAGAGATTTCCTATCTAGCTATTTATTGGCATAGGAAGCCTTCTTACTTATAAACCCCAAATTCATAAAAATATGCACATGATTATAAGATAAAAGTATATCATAATGGATGCTGATTTAGTTTTTCCAAGAGTGAAAAGGGTCATAGATGACTCTCAAATTAAGGAAATCATATTACCTAGAAGACAAAAATATATGACAAGGTGCTAAAGCTTTAATTCAATGTAATAGTTAATGCCTTTTTGTCTACATGATATATCATTTCATTAGCATGAAGTTGTGAACAAGAAGGGGAAAAAATACTAGAAGGAATTATGTAGTAAGAAAAAAGGCATATTCAAAATCCTTAGACCGACCGGCCTTCTTTCATCATTCCATTCATTCATCTGCCCTCTTCACGATAAAGCTTTGACTTACTTTGCTTGTTGGCTTTTAGCCCACAGGTTAACTTTCATAAGCTAATGTGTGAATATTAATCTATACAAAATATTACATGTAGTGGCACTCCTTCATTGGTCTTGTTCCTTCACCAAGAGCCCTTAAAACTCTCTTCGACAAAAGAACCCTAGAGGGGTCCCCTTCAAGTTTGGTGTCCCATATTCAAATTAATAGCTATATGCCCTTAACACACATGCTTTCGACTTGTTTATTTGAGAGATCGTGGTTCACACCCAGCCTAGCCGGTACCTCCACCACCGTGAATTTCAGTGATACACTTTTTATTTATTGAGAGAACCCAAATACTCTCTTGTAGATCTATGAAACAACTCTTAGTATTCTTTTTTTCTTTTGGAAGATACAGGAGCGAAACAATCAACCGATTGATATTGAAAGATAAGGGTTGAGATAAGCCATAGATTGAAACCCTTCTTTCCAAAGGAGTCACCATGCAGATGCAATTGTCTTTCAGATTGGTTAGGTCCAAAGGGCCTCCCACTAGGAGGCCTGTTATGCCAAAAGCAAGAAAAACTACATCCCTCTCTTTCCTTTTTGTTTTGTGCCCCCATGAGCCAATTTAGCATTGAAAAAAAAGTGCAAGATGCCCTTTTTTAATAAATGGTTCAAATCATTTTATAGATATGGGTGTTGTAAATTAGATAAATTACCAATTATTCATTTTTAAACCATTTTGTTAGCACCGATAGAAAGAGTGCCATGTTTAGACAAGTCAAAGAGCTAACAACAAAAGAAAGAAGCAAAGACTTATTCATATCCCTGTGCTTCTATAGTGGTTTCAGCTTCCTAGTTGACAAGGAAGTGACCGAGTGCAGGTTCTATTTAGGAGAGTTTCGAAAGAGGGAAGGACAAAGATAGAGGGAAAGAGATGAAGGGAAGGGCCGCTTACTATACTAAGAGGGCAAGGGTTTCCAATTCCAATTTAAAATACGAGGCTATGGATATAGTGACATCTAAAAGTAAGAAAAGACAAGCTAATCGTTCAATCAATACAAACTCGATACTGATAATTACTAGTCAGTTCCTAGTTGGAAGGTTGCAATTATCTGACCGCTATAGTTTCCACTCATGCAAATAGTTTAGCATATTTCTTGTTGCTACTATGGGGCTCAAATAATTTTGTTCTCTCCATATTACCATATCCCCACAGTGAATAATTTTCTAATGAGGAGCTACTGAACTCAATCATTTATTGCTACTCAGTAGTTTTCTAGTGAATCTATTCTATAGAGGTACTCAAATTGGATCAGGATCTTGAAAGTGACCAAAGCTATTTGGGGTGTGCTGATCAGTTGAGTGGAGCACATAAGCATCCATGATGTTTAGTCAAATTTGGTACTGTAACGTATTGTGCTATTCAGCTTTACTAATCTTATTTTGTATAGAAATGAAAGATTTCTTGCTTGCTCTGTTTGTGATAATTTTGAAATATTTTCTACTAGGTAATTTATTATCCTTATGCATGGTCAGTTCCTAGTTGGAAAGTTGCAATTTTCTGACCGCTGTAGTTTCCACTCCTGCAAATAGTTTAGCATATTTCTTGTTGCTACTATGGGGCTCAAATAATTTTGTCTTCTC
>JAOXJJ010000639.1:597502-626159 GCA_025769935.1 Phoenix roebelenii | reverse complement strand
TTGGTACTGTAACGTATTGTGCTATTCAGTTTTACCAATCTTATTTTGTATAGAAATAAAGGATTTCTTGCTTGCTCTGTTTGTGATAATTTTGAAATATTTTCTACTAGATAATTTATTATCCTTATGTATGGTCAGTTCCTAGTTGGAAGATTGCAATTTTCTGGATGCTGTATTTTCCACTCCTGCAAATAGTTTAGCATATTTCTTGTTGCAACTATGGGGCTCAAATAATTTTGTCTTGTCCATATTACCATATCTTCTCAGTGAATAATTTTCTAATGAGGAGCTACTGAACTCAATCGTTTGTTGCTACTCAATAGTCTTCTGGTAAATCTATTCTATAGAGGTATTCAAATTGGATCAGGATCTTGAAAGTGACCAAAGCTATTTGGGGTGTATTGACCAGTTGAGTGGAGCACATGAGTGTTCGGTGATGTTTAGTCAAATTTGGTACTGTAACGTATTGTGCTATTCAGTTTTACCAATCTTATTTTGTATAGAAATAAAGAATTTCTTGCTTGCTCTGTTTGTGATAATTTTTGAAATATTTTCTACTAGGTAATTTATTATCGATAATAAATTCGGTCTTTGTGATCGGACTCTATTACAGATTTCTTACCATATTCTCCATAGGGCCCTCTTCTCTCTTCCTTCTCCAAGTGACAATCTGAGGGAAAACACCTACACGTATTGGTAATAGGGAGAGTCAAAACTGTTCAGCTGTTGCATTCTGTTGCCACACAAATTAAACCCAGCTTTCAAGAATGCACTTCCTTGAAGTCATTTCAAAAACTTTCAAACTTTTATTCAACCAAACAAGCCTAGAACTAGAAAATGCCTATGTCAAGTTATACTGTAAAAAAGAATGGCATGCACGTCTGCTTCTTAACATTTACTTTTTCAAAATTTCCACTTTCTCCCCATAGTCATATTGTCCATGTTAATAGACTAGTTAGAGTTATGACGCATTAATGAGAGTAATGCTTCTATTAGTTTCTAAAATATTCTGAACAATTGGTTGCAAATTTGTTATTATTATCATTGAGAAAAAACTCCAAACCAAGAATTTATTCTTCCGCCGTAAAAGATAAGACACAACATACCTTGGGAAAGTGGAAAAAGAATACTATTTGCAATTCTACTTTGATGCCATGGATGTTCCGCGCCCGTGCAAAATGTGTTGTTTAGTTGAAGAAATTTGGAACGACATGCATGCAGAGACAAGCGGATAACACGAACAAGAAATAAAAGTAACTAGCTGAGCTTTCATCAATAACAATGCATGGAATGAAAGAAAATGTGAGAACTTGGAATTGATCAAGTCCATGAAAAGTACTAATGAACATTTAGAGTCGACATCAGGCAACCTCAAAAAATGTTTTGCAATGGAATGAACTTCCTGATCATCTCTCCAATTGTTATTTCTGGTTCAAACTGCCTCATTCTGCCTGTCTTGCAACTAAAATTAAAAAAAGAGAAAGTAGGAGAGAGACGAAAGCTAGCAATCCCACTGCAGTTGCTCAATTGAGCTCCCACCGCAAAAGACTCCAGAAGGCATTAATGCAGATTCCATGAGCTCGATATCGAAGGTTGAACTGTTGTAGGAGCTCTCCATCTCTAGCCTCTTCTCCTCATTGGGCCCATCGAAGCCCATCTTGCATGCTAATGCTTGCGCTTGGCCTTGCCCTTGTTGGAATTCTACCTCATTTTGCCTTGGGGCTTCCAGGGGCTCAACAGTACTAGCCCACATGCAATCATCCATAAATCCAGGCTGATGGAATGAAGAGGAGGATATGTTTGGCTGGTCTAAAGAAGAAGAACCATGGGTAAAGTCGATTGAAGTGTGCGAATTTTGATCTTTGTAGCTCATCAAGACGTTGGCATCTTGGTATTGGAAGGTGGAGATGGGTATTGTCTCATGCAAGGGAAGAGTAGGTGGGGGAGGTAATGTGACCAAAGAAGTGTTCATGTCCATTGGGGTGCTCTGAGTTGTCTCAAAGCTCTTGATGGGGGAACTAATGGTGAAGGGTGTGGTTGATGACTGGGGGTGGTGGAACTGAGAGATATTGGCTGAATTGATGCTATTATTAGGGCGAGCAGTGGGGATTAGGTTGTGGGTCTTGGGATCCAATCCTTGGGCAATCAGTTTCTTCTTTATGCATGAATTCCAAAAGTTCTTCACCTCATTGTCTGTCCTCCCTGGAAGATGCTTTGCTATCTGAGCCCACCTGAATGGATCAAGGCACACAAAGTACTCATGAAGAGAGTATACATGCAATTTTAAATGGGTTTTGGAAAGAAAAGAAAATAAAATTAAAAAAAGTCCATAGTGTTTGGCTATTAACATTCATGCAGGTTCTTCTGTCAGATTAGGGTTTTGTTGGACCTGTTGCCTAGGATCCTGTGCACATCTATGATGACCCTTTCTTCCTGTGCTGAGAAGGACCCCCGCTTGAGGTCAGGTCTCAGGTAGTTGATCCACCTCAGCCTGCAGCTCTTTCCACACCTCTGCAGGCCTGAAATCCCAAACCAAAGAGACTGAGAGAGAGGGAGAGGGAGGGAGGGAGGGAGGGAGAGAGAGAGAGAGAGAGAGAGAGAGAGAGAGAGAGAGAGAGACCTGCTTGCTTTGGGACAGAGCTCCAGCAGCCATGGCCATGGGTGGTGATGTATTTGCTGAGCTTCTCATCTTCCTCAGGAGACCACAGGCCTCTCTTGACCTTCTGCTTGCTGCAGCAGTGGTGACCCATTGCCAGGACCCGAACTGCCCCTCTTTTGGCAATCCTACACTAAATATAGATCTAGCTCCCACACCGAGTATGCGGACAAAGGGCACCCTCCATGGACGGTCATAGGCACGTTATATATGATGGTTAGAAGGGCATGGACCACGTCCATGATAAAACAAGGAAGAAACTTGGGAAATAGCTTGGTTTGTACTCATGGAGGACTCGGCCCTCATGAACACTCACTTGTGTTGCATCCACGGCCTTCCTTTGCCATTATCTGAGACTTGAATGCCTAAATTTCTTATTCAACACATCCTATTATAATAATTTAAGTCCAAAGAAAAGAAGAGAGATCCTTCAGGAAGCAGCATTCTTGAAACATAAGAAGGGAAATTAATACGAATCTTGTGTTGGAATCGATCGCTGTCGGTGTGGGTAGATGAGCGAGCAGTTGTGTCGGTGGAAGACTGTATCTACGATCCGGTCAGCTCGATCATGCTAGTAGTAGCTTTATATGATCAAGTATGGTTGGTATAAATCTATTGTTAATAACCAATTGAGAAGTGATTTTGCTTACTTGAAGTCATCTTAATGAGTGCAAGCATTTGCATGAGCACCCAATGCAGACTCAAATTCAACAGACTTCTAGTATCCTTATTTTAAGTTACACCAACTCCAGTTAGCCCAACAAGTACACAATGAGGAAAGCAGATTATGAGAATCGCTTAGTAATTTATGAGAATCGCTTAGCAAAGTATGAGAATCGCTTCAGTGGTAGGTACTAAGTTTCAAAATGTGTTTTACTCCAATAATTCTAGTTGCTGAATGATATCTATCTATATCTATCTATCTATCTATCTATCTATTTATATATATATATATACGCACGCACATACATGCCTTGTATGCATACATGCATTAGTGTTCTCATTGTGGATATGTTTTTTCGTGCTCTTCGAGTTCAGCCATATTTGCTCTACGATACTCAGAAAGAAAACTCAATACTTCATCAACACGTATGAAGACCATGGGGGGTAAACATGACATTCATGCATGCATATACAACCAAAACAAACGAGAGAGAGAGAGAGAGAGAGAGGTATATCAAATGAGGAATGATATGACTTTGTTGAGGAGGATGTAATGATGTACCATGGAGGTAACCCCACCACATCATTTCTTGCATCCTAGTTCAGCATGCAGGCAGGGTAGCAACTCTCAATCACTTACAAAATCTGGTGGTTAAGGCCCAGTGCAGTGGCTTTCTACTTGGTTTTCTCTCGCCGAGCCCTCTTAACTCTCTCTCATCGTGATGGTCTTGAAAACAAATCAAACAATCCCAATCGTGATTGTCTCTCTTTCCTTCACTCCACGATTGCTTGTCCTTGTCCATTTCGTGGTGTCAACGTTGTGAGGGATGATTGGGTATTCCCCTTCTTTTACTTTTCTCCTCCGTGTCTTCTTTTGCTTTCCCTTTTTATTCCTCTCTGGCTTGTCAGAGCGGTCCAAGAAAACAAATCACGTTGAAAGGCAGCAGCCGTGGGCGTAAACATATTTCGTAATCAATCGCCTGAAGCAGGTGTAAAGCTTGTTATAAAATATTCCTTTTCGTCTTCGGTGCATACAAGTTAAGTTGGCCTCACGGGTCCCACCCGCCGGCGATAGCTTCCAAGCCTGGAGGCTTTTCTCACTTGACGCTTGTTTCTTAGCATATTTCTTCAGATCTACTTTCTGAGCAATTTTTATTGACAAACTTCTTATGTTTATTATTCGTTGAATTATACAGCTTGATATCTTGGCAGCTTCAAAAATATGATACAAAGCAGGACAAGTTGAACGGGCGCATCAAGATTAGGGATGTGAACTCAATCATGCGAAGAATGCCCTAGAATTATTATGATGAATCTGATTGCATGTGAGCTCCCAATTCTTCTAAGACTTGTTTGAGAATGCACTAGAATGGATCATTAGATCCAATCCACAGCCATCGTCGCATGCGTTGCATGGCGCTTGCAAAATCCTTTCATGTACTGGGAAGCTTGAATATGAGGTCAGAGGAGGTTGTCCCAAGACCAGCCAAATACATAAATGTATCCAAGGTAAGTTTAGCATTCCATAGTTGAAGAGTAGTATTAGTTAGTAGGGATCTTACTAGGCCATGAAAAATAAAATGCTGTGCTTTGATATGACTTATGCAAGTGGATAAATGTACACTAAGTTTATGTTAATACACTATTTCTGATTCTCCCTTTTGAATAGAGTTTAACCAACCTGGATACATTAAACAGAAGAATAAAACTTTGCGGTGACAAATTTTTATGGTTGACTGATTTGCTAATTAGAATGCTTCAAAATTTATATGAACTAAGGACTTGTTTCGTTTGTGGAAAGAATTTGTTTTCATTGAAATATTTTTTTTTCTACAAAACTAATTCTTGAAAATATGATGCATAGAAAAATAGTTTTGACATGTTTAGTTAACGATAAGAAAATAGTACATCTTAGAGTAGCTTATATTTGGTTGAGCATCTACTTTTCTAGAAAAACTGTATGAAATATATATTATATCCTTAATAAAAGAAAAGATCTTATCTATGAATTTTGAAGGCTTAAGGATAGTTTTGAAAAAAAATTCAAATTTCCAACTAGTAGGAAAGTAGTTTTTCATTGTCCCTTATAGTTTTTTTCCATGAAACAAATCTTATTTCTCTAAGAATACTATTTTTTCATCTCCTTCTTTTAAAAACTTCCACCAAATAAAAGGCCTTCCTTCCTTTTCTCCTCAACCATACTTTCCACCACCTTTTCTCTCGAACCAAAGGAGTCCTAATTGTCTTATGAGATTCCCCCTTGAAGCCATTTCTCTAGCTTTTGCATTTTAAGCGTGCTTTTGAAATGTACATCACTCGAAAGAACTGAAATATTTAACTACATCTAGTGTTACTACTGAGGCCTATTTGATGACACTTTCAGATTGCCTCAGTACGCGTGGAATCTTCAATGCTTCTTAATAAGTGGAATTTTCAGGATGCCATGGTTTCCATAACACCGACATTCCTAAATATCAGACTCATTCAAAATTTTATTTCTCTTATAATAGAATTAGCAGGTGCTGTTCGTTCACATCAGGCCCCAACTGAATTTTTATTTGACAGTCATATAATTGCAGTCACGACTTATGAATTGATATCTGTCATTACCGCTCATAACACGAAATAATGAAGAACAAGCATCTCAATGTAATGACATCACTGCTAATAAAAAACAATCTTGTTCTTCCAGTTGGCACTAAGATTTGAATTCAGAATATTATTTTAGTCAAAAAAACAGTGAAAAATGATATGCAATAAGTGTTATAAATATTATGTAATAACAGTATATCAGGATAATGGCTAGACAACAACTGTTACTTTAAAAACCCTTGCGTGTGTACACGGGAGGGCACAAGAACTGCAACGACTACCATTATAACATTTTAATCGATGTTATAACTTGGAACAGTTGGCCGTCAACTGTTTTTAGGACTCGCAAGCTGAAACAAAGAAAAAGGTAAACTTGAACATGCTAAAGAAAAAACACAAAGCTATCAAGATCAAGTCATGGTGCCACCATTTTGATTGACACAACCGATTAAACTTGTAGTATCAGGATTAATTTTAAAGAACAACTCATCATGTTTAAGTCGCTTCACCACCATGCAGATCGACAAGACCTATAAAATTGCAGAACCAGGAGCAACATCAGAAAGCTCTGAGAGATATACAAGGCAAGCGCAGGATTTGATAAAGCCAGTTCCATGCAGCTGCTATGTAGCGGGAAGGCCATACACTGGATCCTGACTGTCTCTTGTGATAAGAACTTGAGGACCCAAGGGATGTTCCAAATTGATCGTTGCATACCAAAACATCAAATGCCTTTTATCTGTCAAAATATTACTTTTACCCTTTCTCCATCATATAGTTTATTTGACCTAATCGTAATGATCAAGCAATATACGTGATACAATTGGTAGTGAAGCAAAACAGTCATCAAATCTACACCGTCTTAGGTGCCCACAGCAATGTCTGCGCAGCGCGCCCACACACACACACACACACACACACAGGTTGAAAAACCAAATTAATGAAAGAAAACAATCTCAAAGTGCATGGGTGTGCGACATCATAGTGGAACCTGTAGCATTCTTAACGAAAATAACATGCAAATACCACCATCGAATCAGCAAGATAACAAAATAACTTGAAAAGAACGTGGAATTTCAATGTCAAATAGTATTATCTGCAAGTTAGTGAAGGCTCTATAGAAATCATTCATAAAAATGTTCAATTCTGACATACAAGTGAAAGAGGGATAGCATCTTCAAATTATGGGTTGACTTATTCTGACATCCAATTCTAAGGAATTTACATGCCAACCACAGCTGCATGCACATGAATCTTCATGTGTAGAATTAAGACAAACTAACTGGATTTTCCATACAGGTCGATGCTACCTATCTGAAACCTTGAAGTTGCTTTAGGATCTCTGACCGCCAGAAAATGGAATCTGGCATTCCAATATGTGATATAAATTAAGCTGCAATGTGTATTATTAAAAGAACATTTGGATGACTGAGTTTACCTGAATGCGTTACACATGTGCCTTGTGCCTACACTAAATGTTTTGCGCTGGAAACGCTTTTCAAATATCTGAGAGCTCCGCTTGTCTAAGACATTCCAACTAGAGCCTCCATCATCACTTCCTTCAACTATCCTACAAAGCACAATATTAACGCACATTAGATGCAAAACAATGGAATTGTATGCTATTACTTTTCCTCATTATATGGAGTTATTGGTTGGATCTGCTTTTTGTTCTTAATCTCATCATCTTCTAGATTTAACTTTTGTTATTTAGTTACGAAAGAGGCTGATACTAGCAACAAGCAGAACTAGAAATATAAGATTGCATGTCACAACTTCTAGATTCCTCTTCTCTTAATTCAAGAAACTAAAAATCATATACAGATAAGTGTCTATATCAAGGTTTGGAAAACCAAGTGCACTAGGCTATATACCACCTGGTAGGGTCCCATGCTGAGCGCCACACTACCCCATATTGGCAAACCATTAGTAGACTAGAGATGGTGGTGTATCACAATACATACCTTGCTGGTATATGACTGGTAGAACACCTAGGCTAACACTACACAACCAAACCGATCATGGGCCACAACACCCCTATTGGGAGACAAAGTGGACCTTTACTTGAAGCGGAAAGCTCTATAATGCTTCAAAGCCCACAAAGGTGAACGAAATTACCTATATAGAATGAGACCCCTGTACTACAATACTTCAAACCTTCTACATGTATTTACAAAATATGTAAATAGGCTGGGATAAGAGGAAAAATGTCAATTCCATTAAATCACAAAGTATAGAAATAAAATTTTCCATTTTTTACCTAAGATGAGCAAATTACGTCATTTTTGGACAGTTTTAGAAATTTGCAGCGGTTGTGCCATGTTTATTATTTCTCAAATCCTAATTTACATGGTATTAAATATAGGCATAACATTTCAAAAAAGATTTGGACAGATATGTGATGACAATTGTTGAGCTTTATATGTTGCAAAGTAGTCCTCTCAATTTCTGAATATTAGAACTTTAATGCCTCAGCACCAAGCTAATAGGAACAAAGAAGGAAAAGAGAAGCCTTCACGTACATCAAAGAAATGAGGAATCAAAAAAAGTTCCAAGCCATTCTGTGTTTTATTATCCAGTGAAGCTAGAGGCACCTAAGCAGCTAAGACAATTGACTGCTACGGCAGCAATTCTTGAGCCTATATTAGCCATGTAGTTGCAGAAAGACCATAGGGATAGATAATTGAATCCTGTAAACTTGACAAGAGTAAGGAATTAAAGTTTTCCATTTATGAAGATTTTTTTTAAAACATAAATTTGGAATATTAGACAAAAAAATGGAGGCATTTTATATTAAAGACTGCTATTGCATTTCTGTCATTATATAACAAAATTTAATCTAGTATTATAAGGTTAAAAATAAAAATCAAACATTTTTACTCTCACCACATGTTACTAGATGTGTTTAATAGCACAACAAGACAACTAATGAAAATATACATGCAACTGATATAACCTACCAGTCCACTGGATCTCTTTCTGGGGCGTCATTGGCTGATGTTAGATCATACGACTCAAGATCATACATCTGGTCATCAACTACTTTGTATATTAGCCAGCAACCTGTGAATTTTAAATATCACAATGTAATGAGAACCAGTGGAAGTTTAAAGAACTTGGAAATAAACATGATTGATAAGATAGAGGGCAGCCTGGTACACAAGGTTTCTGCCATTGCAAGTTTTGGAGAGGGTCAAATCGTATGCAGCCTTACCCTACATGCAGAAAGGCTATTCCTATGTTTTGAACTCATGAAACCCAGGTCACAATAGGGTAACCTTACCACTGCACCAAGGTCCACCCTCAAGCATGATAGACATGATACAAACTATAAATCAGAAAATTTAAAATGGCAAGCTAGGATATGTGAATGATTTATCGTTTGAATTAAATTATTATAAAATTAAGAATCAACGAAAAACAACATGCTACAATAACAATCATTAAAATAAGAAGTGACTAGAAAATTACAAGAACTGTTATGGAAGTATAATCAAAGGACCAAAATTCTAGTAAATAAGCAACCTGTCTCACTAAAAATGTTGTTCCTACAAACCTACATTACATGCTAAGAAAGATATACCCTACAATATCTAAGAAAACAAATGCTACATAGTGAAACTAGAAATTAATACAAGCCTAATACCCAAAACCAAGGGTCAACAAGAGTCAGTTTCCAAGATAGCATTATACAGTACAATAATTTAACAGATTTGGGATTCAGTGGAAACCCAATGAAGAAACATTAGGTGGAGCTGTTGGAAAATGCAAATGTTCATACTTAAAACATTGACAGGTCTAGTTTATAAGGGTGAATATAAAGCTTATGCTCTTATACTAAAAATGCAATTCATTAATAAGCCTTACCTTCTTTCCTTTTTCATTAAAGGTCCAGCAAACTAGTACTGAGTGCCATATTGGTAGGTGACTAGTCCAGCATAGTGCTGGTTTGGTAACTTAAGACACTTGATATGCTATGACTTATCGATATACCATTTCGTTTATTTTATTTTTTCATTTCTTTTATTTTGATTCCTTTAGTCTTGAGGGATTATATTAATGATTGTGGATGTTTGAATTACGATTATGATGCTACTTTAATGTTTTTTTTGTCATGTTGATCTCGAATATGATATGACTGATTGATGAATGCAATTGTAATATAATTGAATGCATTAGTACAAATAATTGAATTTAGATATATCAAATGGATTTGAAGTATAAAATATATACCAACACCTAATTCCTCGTAAAGTGTCTATCACTTGTAAATATGGCAAAGTAGCTCATATGGTAATCCCTACTAGATGTAAGTCTTTGTGCATTTGGTAATCCCACTTTTGCTCAATGATGTCAATGTACTCATTGACATGCCTTAGATCAGTCTTCCTGATCTGGACTTGAGCATCCCTCATCATATGATACAAAAAATCCATTTGAGGGTATCTCTCGCTATCGACGACCCTAAGAACTCAATATAATAGTGCAATAGACTTAACTATTTTCTCGACCCACTTTCAAAACTATTGGCTTGTCACTAAGCCCTTCACATGACTGCTTTCGTGCCAATACGAGCATATTTGCTCTCCTACCACTCAGCACTCATGAATATCTGACATGGACCTACCTTATTTTCAAGAAGGCTATCAAATGCAATATAGCTTGTGGCAAAGCAGGTGAGTGTTGGCCTTAATATCCCACCTCCAGTGTGCTTTCTCATCAAAGATAGAATGTTTGTGTCATTATATATGAATTTGTAATAGACTGGGCTATCTCCACAGCCTGTTTCAACCCACAGGATTTGTCAATGTCCATCAGAATCAAGTCTATACATTGGGCAGCAATGGGGTCCCAAAAATGTGGCCTCACGATTTCCAATAGCCTTAAACTATGATCCATTATTCGCAACCGCCTGCACAACATATCAGTCCCCTAGATCAATCATTTCCTCCATCAAGCTAAAGATGTAATAGGCATCATGCATCTTACTTGAAGCATCAACCGACTTATGGAAAAAATCCTCTTATTATAATATGTCAAAAAATAGTGATGCTTTGACTGCTTGGCCCTGTCCAACCATCACGTCAGTCACATCATAGGTGTCCTACTTTCTCTAATAAAAGGCTATTCATCTCTCTAGCTTCTCTTTGTTACTATCCAGTAGCCCACCATGTATATTCTTCAGCCTAGCAGGATCTCCACCGACCAGCTTTCTAAATAGAGTTGAAAGTAGACCAATAATATGTATTGTATGTAGCATTAGCATAGATGTGGCTGAAGTGAAACCAGAAAATAATAGCTCTCCACATATCTTTTTCTTGTCCTTTACAAGTATAGTATCAATTCTCTGCTGCTTAGAATCTTTGCTAGAAAAGGTATGTAGATCTACGTCATGAATGATGGCCCCTTCTAATATATCTCTAGACTTCTTTCCCTTTATGTTGTCAAAGCCACTAAATGTAGATACAATCTGGCTGCCATCTTTTTCCAACAACCTCTCTAACCAACTCCCATAGCCTAGATCTACCCTGACAGATTCGGAACCAGAAACCCACTCGAACTATGAGGCCCCAACCTAAGCCCTATGCTTAGCAACCTTCTCCCTCTACCACTAACATTCAAGCTCTCCCATATGGCAGGCTAAATCTGCACCTCGTCCATGTCATATATTTTTTGTTAAATTAAATTATTTAAATAATTATTTAAAAATTATATAGTTTACAATGTAATGCAAAAATGGTAGACTTACTTCAAAAAATACTTCCAAATTATCTATACATAATAATATTTTAATTTTTTTTTATAGTTTTAAAATATTTTATATTAATTTTAATTAATAAATTAATATTTAATTATCAAAAATCTAGAAAATTAATTCTATTTTGGATTAGTGTAGCATCCTATTAGGGATACTACGTATAAATTTTTTATCCTATGGGAATGCACTAACCACAACTTATTTTTCAAGTTTTATTTAACTTTAGGATTAGGTTCACATACCCATGCTCATGCCTAAATTTAGATAAATTGCTATCAAATTGATATAGCAACTAGCATGCATACCCTCAAACATGCCACCAATTTTTTTAAAAAAATAATAAAATTTTATTTATTATTATTTTTAATCCAAAAGTATATTTTTAATATATAAATTTATATAATTAACAAAATATTATGCTTTCCGGCATTGCATAGATTATTTTTAGATCTACAGCATATCATGAAATTATGCCAAAATACAAAATTTTAGCACGATTCCTCTCATTTACCCTTTTTACCTATTTTAGGCTTCAAAAAGAGAGAAAAAACATGAGAGGGAGGGAAAGAGAGAGTTTTACTTCAATGAAGTTGGATTTCGAATGAAATTCACAAAAATATGGGTTCTTTGACGCTTTTTTTTTTTTAGGAAAAAGAATAAGTGTGGGAAGGCAGAGAAAGCGCAGGAGGCTTTCTCTGTGCCTCCTTTAATTAGAAGGGCATTACAAGTAGTGAACCGCCTGAACTGCCTAGAGCCTTGAATCAAGCAGAACTGGACAGTTCTAGTTAGTTCGTCAGTCAAGCCAGTTTTGTTCCTATCTTGACCTGAACACAACATCCATCCTAGGTTCGCCCTGGAACAGTTCGATACATACCCCAAAAGGCGAGGGGGGACGAGATACCTTTTTTATCTATTCTTTCCAGGTGTAAAGGTTCTTTAGTCAATTGCATCTCGGCTGCATAGTCCAGAGAAAGTAATAAAATGTAGTGGACCACTAATGAGAACAAAATCAAAACATATGTATCGAAATAGCAGTAATGTAGTCAACATGATGATGAGCATTCCATAAAATAAACAATACAAAGAAGTAAACATACTTTAGATGCAAGAAACTAATAAATTCATGAGTCACAAATAGAAAATATATGAATCCATCTTGGGAAATAGATAACTCCTTTTGACGACAAGGACTCAAAATTATAGAACTAAAAGATTATTGAAGTAAAAGAAAAATCTTCAAAATGATTTTAGAAAGCCCTCATTTGATGTGATCCCTCATATAAATATTAGGGTTGGGGTATAGATGGTGTTGTTTTCAATAAGATTTATAGCAAGTTTTATAGCACATAGATATGTTATTGCAATCTTTTCTAATTGCTACATGCCAATAAAGCTACAAGGAGGACTCAACTAGACGTTAAAGCAAGGTTTTAAATTTCGTGGGATAGGAGCATCCATATTTTCCCACGGAATGGGACATCTAAATCCTGCCCCCTCCTGGTGGCCGTCAAGTATCTTGGAACTCACTTGGGACACTCTTTTTTATATTTTTCTATTTTTTTCTTAACATATATATTAAGTTTATTGTTTTATTTATTTTTTAAACATATTTAAACTTCAAAAGTTGGCATATTTCTTAACATACTATCTTGCTCATACATCTACTTAAAGATGACACTATAATTTCTTGTAGCCTTCAAGTTATTGGAGATTCTTTCTTGATTATCAAGCAATGATCTCCTATAATTGATATTACACGAGTAATTGACAAAGACAAAGACAAGGAAAAAATGATGTTGATTGATGACAAATGGCAATTTTTACTGCACAAAGTTTCATCACATAACCAGCCCCTTTTACCTTTCAATACTTTAGCATTGTAACTTACAATTTGATACTTAAATGACATATGAGTGGCAGTGAAGCAAGACTGTCATATGATGTGAAAAAATAAGGATAAGTAAAATTTATTTGGTGTATGTTCATAAGTTGTTGCTCAGGTAGTTAGCATAGTGACCTATCCTAGAGAAGAGGATGAGCAAGAAACATTATCTAAATTTTCACACTTATGAGAAATAAAGGTTGAACTTACTTAATTTTTTTTATTTTTAATATTGTTTTAGAATATATAATATTATATATATGTATATAATATAATATGTGTTCTCCTTTTTATGTTTTATTTTACATAGTATTACTTTTAAAAATATAAAACATTTTATATTTTTTCTATTTTTATTATTTATTTTTTATATGATAGTTTTGAGGTAAAAGTTAAATGCAAAATTTCAGGTTCGAAGTTGTGCACCCAAAACCTAACTTCCTCCCTCTAACCACTCACCCAAACCATGTGTTGTGTTTTAAAATAATAACTAAATTATACTTGAAGAATTCAGAGCTAGGTAAGGAGAAAAAATATAAAAACTCGATCCCTTCTTCCCACCAGCGTGACTTAGGAGAGCCTAACAGGACGTGAGACAAAGGCTCTGTGAGACAAAGGCTCTGAAGAACACATCCCCAGCTTCGGATCTGTGGAGAGGGGTAGAGGAGCTGAGAAAATTGATCACTGCTGGCATTTTGGAGGCCTACGATCACCACCAGCATCATCCTCCGCAAGACGATAGAAGGATGGCAGTATTGGCGCATGTCTCGGCCAGGAGGAAGGCGTCATGCACCAGTCCCAGGTCCCGTAATATCAAAGGAATGGGATGGGATGGTTGGGATGCCCTTGTCCTACCGGGACTTCAATCCTTGATTTAAAGAACCGAGTAAAATTTATGCATCAAAGTTACTTGGAAATAATTAATCTATATGATGCGCATGTATAAATTTTACAAAAGGATTACAGACAGAAAAAATAAAGTTGGAATAAGGCACCTCATCTAATGCTTAGTTTTAATGCCATGTTGGAAAATGCCTTAGACCAATTTAAGTGGCTTGGTCCAAGGATATCATTCCACTGGCATTGGTGCAGCTACCAGCGGCTTGTGCCAACTGCCAGTTGCCAGCAAGGTAGTACCTTGCCATAGCATGATAGAGAAAAAGTAAAAATAAAATAATAAAAAATAAATTTGGCACAGCACCAAGTCACATCAACCGTGCCAAACCACTACAAGTTAATACAAGCTGGCCTACCCACTACCTGGTACTACCCCTAAAAGCCTAGCGGTGGTACCAACCAGCATGGGCCAAGCACTTGAACCCATAATTTGATTAAGTGCAATTTAAAAGCTAGAAAAGATGAGAAACCTAGAAAAGTTTTAATATAGGTACTGTACAATATTGAATGAATGCAGAAAAACTTTCATGTATTAAAATTATGGAGGGAAATATTATGCTAATCTGCTTAGTAATACCTTTCGCTCCATTGGGTTCTTCCCATTTAGACAAACGAATACCATCAAATGCTGATGTAGCCTGAAATCATTTGAAATATTAGAATGGTCAAAGCTGGCAAGAACTCAGTATGAACAAATATACCAAAAGATCAAGGCCAACAATTTGATGCTACTCACAATTCCAATAGGAAGTTCTTCGCCACTTGCAAGAACTGAGCCAGAACATAATCGATTCACTTTTGGAAATCGTACGTCTTTGGCAGAAAAGTTAGTAGATTTATAATTATCAATTATCTCATCAACTGCATCTATAGCCACTGGTAAAGCTATAGAAGTATGAACTGGATCACCAGCTAAGGAAATGCAAACCCTTCCATCATTCTCCAACTCCCCCTTTAAGGATATGGCAGAAAACAATTCTTGAAGGCAGTGCATCATCTTCTCAGAAAACTGGAATGCATTTTGATTTAAGAAAGATCTCCGTTGCCTGAAAGAGATATTTCTAAGATCCAGTAGCAATCTTTTAAGAATCTCTAGGACTTCAATAGTTTTAGCTTTTGGAAGATCATTATCAAGAAAGTGGGTTGAAAGAAGAACAAAAGCATTGTAGATGTTTCTAACATGAGCATCTACACATACTCGGACTGGACAAGAAGAATGGCTATATGAACTATTTTCATTAGAACCCAATTCAGATCTTGCTATTCGCCATTCAACAGCCCCACTTTGCCTCCCTGGCAATGACCTTGAAGCATAAATTTGAAGATGGATCCCACTCTCAAGTTCCTCTGCTTCTTTCTTGTCACGATATTCCAGCACTGAAAGTGCTTCAAATGAATATCCAGAACGACATTCTTTTGTTATAGAAGAAAGAATAGCAGAGGCAGATGCTTCTGTCGTAATGTCACGTCTAGATAGGACCTGCAAATGAACCAAAGAAATAACTAACTAACTAAATAAAATAAAATCTCCTTAGAAATTATGGTGAAGGTCGAACAATTATTGAAATACTATAAGTTAACCTCATGCCAGTTCCTTGTGTAATGTTTTGTGACATCATAAACTCCATCCTTTGCAATAGCAATTATGTAATTCAGCTTCTTATTCCAGCTTCAAGAAAAGCATATAATGTATCATCTATTTAGTAACAAAATATGGATAATAACATAATAAATTTTGAAAGCTTTTAATAAAGTAATAGAAAAATATATTTCAGTAGGAGAATAAATTTAGCAATCAGGACAAAAGCATACCCCTTTTCGTATAACAGTGGATTATCATATAATCCTTCGCATGGGTCAAGATGCATCCACCTAAACAAGTTTCCAGAAATTAGCAATGGTACAAACAATTTTCAGTCAAGAATTATTACAAATCTTAGTTATGGAAAATTTTGAGAGGCTGCAGCTGAGTAGATGTCACACTACCTCCCCAAGTAATGTGAAAAACACTCTGTCCAGACATGATCGGTGAAGTCCAATATCTGAAAATGAAACATGAATAAGTTCATACATTCCTCGTATGCTCAATACCCCTACAGACTCTTCCATCTTGGAAAAGCTTAAAGCTTTTTATTGAACCTTCCCTCTACAAGGGTTCATGCAAGGTCAGCGGATATGCCTTTGTATATAATAAATATCTAGAAAGGAAGAGAACTTATAAGAAAAGCAGTATTAATGAATGTTATTATTGAACTTTTATAGAACATCACTAAGGATCTATTATCACATACTCTAACTGTGGAGAATATTGATGAAAACAAGGTCGACAATCTTGGTACCAGGCATCGTTTTAATACCTTATCAGTTCGGTACGATACAGTACAATATGCATCCTATACTAAAATAGCTCTAACTATTTTTCTGCACCTCGATACAAGTCGGTACGCTTCGGTATGAATCAGTATGCTCTTCAATACATCTCAATATGCCTTAGTACAGGGTAGTACACCTCAGTACGGGGCGTATGCCTTGGTACCGGGCTTGTACCGACTTGGAGTTGAGTTTTGTATGGTATGGTACGGGGTGGTACAGCAAACCATGGATGAAAACACTATAAAGATGATTTTTGGTTTCATATCAACACAATGTTTCTGCAATATCTCAAAGTACACATTCCTAAGCCTAGTCTTTGGAGGCCAATACATCATGTAAAACTATAAAATTAAACTCTTTCTTTTCAATTGATAGAGCATATCTTAAACCACCTAAGCCTCTTTACACAATGTATGCATCAATATATGCAGCGTCATCCACGAGTTTCAAGTTTTTCCATGAAGCTTCGTCTCAAGATGTGAGAATAAGACCCAGACAAGTCGGCCTTAACAATGCTTCACTATAACAGCATGAAGTGCTGGAAGTCCAACACCACAATTTGAGTTGGTTTCTTCACATCTAGAATTGAGCTTTGTTGTTAAATGAGTGTTATTGAGGCTTGTCTAGCATCAGGCTTCTCTCCCCAAGAACCCTTCAGTCTCAATGGTGTGGCTATATAAAGTGGGGTTAGGTCATTGATACATGCATTGAGTGGCTTAGCTGAGGCCCAACCATAGCACTTTCTTTTATGCCTTTAACCAGTAACAACACATTAAGTTTGGTGATATGCCAATTAAAAGAAAAGGATGATATTATAGGCTCAAATGCCAAACTTAGGAATAGGTTAGGTAATTGACTTGCAAAAAGCAAGTGCTGTTTGAGTTTGGACTTGACAATAGCTACAAAAAAGAAACAAATTAAGCTTATTCCAAAAAGTTTCTAGTAATAATCTTGTAAGTCACCGATACATGCTCTTGCTTAATCAGGTCTTGCAAATATTTATGGCATTCATGAAAGACTAGCCACAACAAAAAGATACATGTCCAGGTTGTTTTCATTTTAATGAAATTTAACTTTTTAATTTGCCTTTCAACAAGCCATTCTTCAAAAATTATAACTCATTTCAACCTAATGCTCAAGAAACTGATTCATGAAGATAAATACATACTTCTTCTTATAGACATGATAGTCTTTCTGACAATTTAATGATCAGTTACTCACCAGACGAGATTCATAACCAAAAGCTCGACAATAGAGCGTAAAGCAATTAGCCCACTCTCCACAACGCCCTCTCCTTGTTTCTAGAAGCTGACACAAGCAAGAAAATTCAGATTCATAAAGCAATTATTTAAATATCAACACCTAATATTGAACATATACAAATACATATGGAGGACATTCAGATCGTTAATACCAAAAACACCAAAGGACTCCATACCTTTAATGGATCATTATATCGAGGAAAACGAGTAATGCTCACACAAACCTTGCACCTGGAGATTATTAAGTTGTCAGGGGAAATTTAGTCCACATGGATAATAGAGTATCATTCTAGTGTACTTAAGATGCAAAAAATGCAAAAAAGAACTACTATCTCCCGTGGTCCAAATATTTTGGATAAAACCAATTTATTAGGAGTTGGTGGCCAATGCCAAATAAATAGGTCAAAATATACTGGTTCAATTCATGGCATGGCTTTCTGAAAACTTATTTATTGCTATTAAAGTGCTACCTCCTCTGTCAGCAAGCTCCTTCGGATCCATTCTCACAGCTTCCATCCGAGTTAACTTGGACCTTCCTCTCATCCTCTAGACCCTTCTGAAAACATCTCGACCCTTTCCCTTGCAAGGACTTCCAAAGATGTTGTTGCCCATTTTCATAGACTGAATACATTTTTAGCCTTTATCCTAATCAAGTGCAACTGCTACATTCGTTAGACATCAGTTCTAACTTTATTTCTCACGATTCTGTCAACAAGTTACCTCGATATTCTCATTTGAATGACTGCAAATTTGGACCTTCTTTACTGCCAAACATGTTGATCCATCTGGTTTGGGAGTTCTTCAAGTCTTAAGAGGCATGTGATGATAAGAATAAAAAAAGGTGCCGCTAGCTTCATCAACCATATCTAATTCTTAAAACTACATCCTCATTTTTGTCTTGGTTTCTATGTATAGTAGACCTAAATTATTAAAAACAACCACCAAAACTATGTCCTCAACACCAGTGATGCACTTGAGCAGTTGTTAACCACTCTTCAATCTTTAAGCATTCAAAATTGAATGTAAGCCACTTTCTATAGAATAATGATTTGAAATAATAATTACTGAACTCAAGAACTTGACTCTAAGTGGAAGCTATTTCTTAAGAAACATGGGGCATCGTATTATTGTCAAACTTTGGAAACAAAATTAAAGAAGACAAATATGAGCGGCTGCTAATTTACAAACAAAATCATGATGATGATGAGAAACACAAGGGGAAAAGTCAGTTTGGACAATTGAACATTAAAAAAGAAAAAGCGACATAAAACAGAAATCAACGATAAAGGGACAAAACTAAAGGCAAGAATATGGAGAGAGGAAAGGTGGCAGTTCACATAATTCCCTTGAGCAAATGGAGGGCAGAGGGGACTTTTCTACTATTAAGGCAAACAAAATGGATTTCTTACCATGACTCCATGAAAAGGGGTTAAGGTGGGCAGCATTCAAACCAAAGGCCACTTTTCTCTCTTCCAAGGATATCAACCATAAAATGAATAATATATTATGTCTATATATATACATATAAGATACTATATAGAGTAAGGTTCGTCGTCTCAGTACCAAACCCCATGTCGGTGCCATGCTAGTACAGTATCGGTATAGTACGGTACAAAATTTTTTTGACGTACCGACACTCGGTACACCACCCATACCGGGTACCAGTTACGAACCAGTATGGTACGGTACACCCTGTACCATCCGGTTCGGGCCAATACGACATACCATGATATAGAGGATGGGTTTGGGCTCAATGGTAACGCTACTCCATTATGACTTGGGAAGCACGGATCCAAAATATAAAAATAGCCTCTCTGCATGTATGGTAACTGCATACATCTAATACAAAGACCCTGCAGTGATAGCAGCCTCGTGCATTGGGGTGCCTTTAATAAGAAGCCATATAATCAAGAAACAATATAAAAATTGAATTGAAATCAAAGTATACCATTCAAAGTTATATCTTAAACAAGAGATTTGCGCTTATTATTATACCTATAAAGCTCAACACGAATGCCACCAAATTTAATCTCAGAAGGAAGTGCAGAACCCATGCCAATAGGGCTAGTCTCACCACCACACTTATCACAAGGGGGTGAATTAACCCACCTGCAAAAATAACCATATGAAAAAGAAATACATGTTAAGTAAATATCAGCTGACTAATGTTAAAATTCAGAATAAAATAAAGGTACCCAAGGTTGAGTTCTCATTGAGGTCATACCAGTAGCACCAATAGGATTAAAAAAAAAAAAAGAACAAAACGATAATATAAAAAGTTGATTCAGAGTCCATAAGGTTAGAGAGTAGGTAGTAAGCATAACCTTTTTTGAGTGTATCATTCTGAAAGACAGATAAAGTGTACTCGATAAGCATTACAATGAACGTGCAGGATTGGTTGACTCATCCATCTATTTTGACAGGTTAGGTCCTTGGTAAACATTGTTTTCGAAAATCCTTCCTCAAAACTAGCATCTAGGTTTTCTTAGCTCTTCCCCTCCATTGTCATGACCATTTGATAGAAACAAGTCTAACTTAATTATTTGACCCTGTGTACCAGGTTTAGATGTGGTTGCTGTCGGGGCTCGCAGACTTCCCCAATTCTGCTGGTTTACAAGATCTTCCTGTGCTCCAAGAAGTCTTCCATGTTGCCTTGCACCAGCCCCACAAAGAAAGCTGATTACCCTAGATCAACTCTCTACTGATGGTTCTACACCATTCAACTGGAAAACAATCTGTGGAAGTGAAATGCAAGTATTGAGTGATTTAAGCTCACCACCATCCTCCCCTTGATGAGAAATAAACATGTAGTTGGTCTTCCTATCCTTGTTGATGTGGTTATTGAAAAAGAACTGCAGGATCCTTGATTGTAGGCAGACCCTATCACCAACAATTTCATTGATAGAGATCTGCAATTTGTGAGAGTGGCTTCTTCTTTCTTCTTTTGAATCAAACTGAGCCAAGACTAGATCATATATCCAATGACGACCCTTGGCCATTTGATGACCACCTAATGATACTGTGTGACATGCTCCAATAATATGTGGAACTATAATCTACTATCATCACTACCTATTGGCTAAGATTTCCCAAAGTTTTATGCTACAGTCACAGAAATTATTTGTGGTATTTGGTTTTTCTGTCCCTTCTGCATATATAGACCTACTGTCGATGATATAAAGCTTGCATATGTGAGGTTTCTTTGCACTTCCTACACAAAAAACTGCTAATATCAGAGCTGACTGAGTTGCAGGCGGTGAGTTGGCAGAGCAGTACCAGATCTTCGCTCTGAAAATACAGTCCAAGAAACTCTTCCAAAACTCTTTTAAAATCTATAATGTTTAATCAATCATATTTTGTTTCTCTCGAGACAAACGGTTTTTCATTGTGCTATAGAAAAAGGTAGTTGCATGCCAGGTTACATAAGTATCCTGCACCAGCAGTAACACAGAAGTGTTGCAGTCTTCTGCAGATTTAACAAAACATAGAACAAGCTTGTTCCAGAAACCATTAGTCCAACCTACATTTTTAGATGAAGTTAAGGAGGTTTTCAGAATGCAAGCCCTATTATAATTTGGATCCCCTGCATATGTTATTCATGATCCTCCAACTTGGAACAGAGGTCTTGTTTCTGATTAACCAAAGCTCTTACCTAGCTTTTCCTGACAAAGGGGGAAATAGTATCACTAATACTGCAACTACTATGTACATTTTAAATACCAACACATCCAATTTCTTAAACTGGCCTTTGCTGCATAGAAATTATTGAGGTCCACCCAAGGTACGCGGTACCGATTGTACTGACGTACCGGTGGGCATCGGTACCGATCCGGTACCGAACCAAACCGAGCCGAACCGGTACTGTACCGATGGGGCTAAAAGCCAAAAAAAATTGGATCGGTACGGGCCGGTACCAGATCGGTACGGGCCGGTACCGAAATATGTAGCTATACCGTACCGGTAGGATTCGGTACCGGTATGTATCGGCCGGTACCAACCCGTACCGACCGGTACGGCAGACCATGGGTCCACCTCTTTCTTTAGAGTCTTAAGGTCAAAACTTAAGCTTGGTTAGAAGTTTCAAACAGTTGTACTGAATATTTGGAGGCTAGCAGGTGTATACGGCACTACATGAACAGCTAAATTTGGTTTCACCAATGCAACTTTCTTCAACAGAGAGCAGAAGAGAGGGTGCACGTGCATGCATACTTTACAACTACCATTCATTTTATCTAATATATAAATAAAAAAAATTAAGACAGACAAGATATTAGATTCTATGAAAACATTCGGCACACACTGACTAGATCAATACTTTAAAAGTTATTAAAATCCATAGATGAGAGGAAAAGAAATATATATTGCTATGCATCAATTCCAGAAGTAACAAAGAACATTACGTGTACGACTAAGCATATAAAACTCGAAGACATCTAATTGAGAAAACTATAATAGGAAAGAATCCCATTTTCCAGAATGGATGTCAACTAGCTTAAATAAACAACCGTCAGGCCTATCAGACAAATGAACACCATGGCAACATTTGGTTCCTAGTTAAGAGGTGGATAAGGGATAGTTACCAGCTTAACCAGCCAAACACCACCAAAAAAGTGGTGGATAACTTCATTTGGTCAAAGGGGAGAAAAGCTAGGTAACCTAGCTAACTTAATTTCATAGGGAAGGGTGAAATAAACTTAACCAGGCTGGCAGCCCCTCCAGCCCCTATGTTTTATCCTATTTTTACTCCTAAAGCCAACAATTTGCCATACTTTTTCACTTTCACCTCTCACCCTCCCCAAGTTAACTACTACCTCTCTCATCTCCTTGGCTCCAGATCTGTGGAGGCCCTGTTGTTACCTCTTTAGTGGTGGAGTAAGTAAGCACCAGCCAAACAGCAAATAACTTTGTTCACCTGTTTCCTGGTTAGGGGGTGAACACCAATGCTTAGTGGTTATCTATTCAGCAAAAAAATGCTGCCCAACTGTTCAATAACCAATACTTTATTATAATGAAATACTGTTTCAAAGAAACTTTTGGAAGTTAATAACATAACCATAGCATCTGTATAACCTGAATGATTGCTTGAACCAGAATAGTAGTTGCAGCAAGAAGGCATGATCTTTCTCATATTTTGAAGGACTGAAGTTCCCCTCCTGGCATAACAGAAAAGTCAATGTGATCATCAAGTTTGTTTAACAACACATAAATCCACAAGATAATACACAAGACCATGAATATGCATCTATTTAGCATCATCCTAGTATCGACATGCAGAATTAACAATGCACTTTTACACATAGAAGAGTAACCTTGCTGCTGAAAAGATACAGGTGCATTTATAAACCAATTAGGCTAAATATAGTGTAACAAAAATGGCAAATGTAAGTACCATGAAAAATGTTCATAAGATATAAAAATATGTGCCTTGGAAGAAAAAAAAGAATCACCTTGCTACTACTAGGATATTGATGTGTATAAAAATGCATGTCCATGGTTAAAGACATCCAATAAAATTGAAGTACTTATTTGCATGTGTCAAAAATGTTCGGAGACATTGTTGACAATGGGGGCATGACAGGGGGGAGGAAATAGTAGAAATTTACTATATGTTCTAGGATTAAAATGTTGCATGCAACAAAACTGATTATATCGTCATATTTTGTTCACATCACTATGTCTATGGTTGCTTGCAAGCACTTTCTTGCTCTATTTTTTCTATCAATTCAAATGCCTCATTTGCATTTACATTTGCAAGCAAAATAAGGCATCTCAATAGATAATTTTTTTAAGTTCAAAAGAAAATATCCTATCAATATTTAAATTCTAAGTATACATACAAAATTTGTTGAGGAAAAAGTTTGCATTTTAAGCATTAGGAACTTATAAGTTCACTTTCTATATAGATCATGTGAATGTGAAATCTCATCATCAGGTTAAATTGGATCAAGTGTTCAAGTATTGAAACCATTAGCATTCTGATTTTGATTGATACATGGTAACCTGCTGGCACTAGATGGTACACCATGAATTAAATTTGAGTATACTGGTTGGATCAAAAAAATTAAAAACTAATCAGGAATAAAATCAAGAGAAGATCAAGAAAAAGCAATGCCATTTTTCACTATATCTACAGAAAGGGTTTTAGTAATAAAGGATATTAAGGAATTAGATAAAAGCCAAGGAATTGTGAGAAAATTAAGAAAATCAAAGTAGGGAAATAAATCCTTCATGATAACTATGAGCATATCTAGTGAAGGGTTTGTACAATTCCAAGACTAGCAAGAGAGCAGTACCATAATGAGCAGATACAAGCAAAATTAATATAGTTTGAGAACATTTTATAACTGAATAAAAGACATCTAAACTAAGAAGAAATTTCACACCATTTCTCATGTCAGTACATGTACAAAGCTAGTTATACTGTACTAACATCTGATGCTAATTGAGTGCATCAGGTCTAACAATCATGCTGGACATCAATCTGCACTCAAGTCCATTAGGATGTTTCATGATCAACATCCAAATTTCAAAAGAAATCTAACAATCACAATTTTTGCCAATGTCAATTTGAGCAGATTCATGAAAGATTCACAAAACTTTGCACATACTTTGGTAACATAATTTGTTTTATGGAAACTTCTTTGATATAAATCAACAGAAGCTTCTCTAGCATTAATCATATTGCATGCCAATTTATTTATAATTATCCTGATGCATGTTGTTAGCCAGTTGATTCTTTAAATACCAAAATAACTGCGATAAATCAAGTAATTGACACGATGAAGAATCCTTCTTTAACCCCACATTTTCTGTTTCCACCTCCTTATTTTCCTTTAAAGAAAAAGCCACTTACAGATTATACCTATCAAAATGGAGATAAATAAGCTCATGTAATAAAGAAAAGGCAGAAAAATTGTACCTTGGCAAGAGAAACTAATGCCTTCTCCTCAATCTCATCAACAGGAACTGACTTGCGGGCAGCCTCTTGGCGATCCGGGTCCTCATACTATTTGAAGGCAAATATACATATTAAAATTCAAATGCAAAAGAAAATATAATATCATATGTTAAAGAACTATGGGATGAGAATCGAGATCAAAATCAAGACTTTACCATAAGAACCTGTTGGACATACGGCTGAACCCTCTTCTTAAACTCCTCTCCATTACCCCTAGAGGTATACTGCTGGAAGAGCAGCGCATCCTCTTCTGCCTAACCAACAAAATTGATGATAAATAAAAGCCTTAATCACTTCTGAATTTAAAAAAAAAATGAAAAAATTAGCTGCCTGCAAGCGTCGGGCCAATTCTTCATCGGATTGCTCTTGATTCCAAACCGATTCCGGCTTTTGTTCTTCTGCTTGGATCGAAACCAAGCGGAGTTTCTCCGAGATGGCTTCAAGATCGGAGCTTTCGGTGACGAGGAGACCCTCCTCCTCTGCCAAGATCTTCAAAGAGAAAAAATTCAAGCTCAGCTCACCGGATTAGAAGAACAAAGAGAAGGGAATTCAAAGCCATAAGGAAGATACAAAAAAAAAAAAAGACCTTTTGATCGTCCGGAGGGACGGAGGTCAGCGAGAAGATCTGGACTTTGAGAACCTGCGGCAACCGGGAGATTTCTGAGAGATTTCTTTAGGCTCCTCGAAGAAAGGGGGGATGAGAGGAGAGAGAATAAGATAAAGTGAGTTATTTTTTCCTTTTGCATACCTCGAGGCCACCGCCGGTGTCGTATTCGACGGAGTACTCATCATCGTTATGGCGGACGACGAACCTCCGAGCGACCATTTCTTTCTTCGCCCTTTCGCCCCTTCTCTTTCTTTCTTTCTCCTGTCAAATGGACTCCATCTACAGCCCTGCCCAGAAATACTACTGTATTAGTACGGTCTGCGAAACTGAGCATGCATAATTTTCTAAGAAAGAGACTGCAAACGTGTTTCCATAAGCATATTTTTTTAGGAAATAGACTACAACCGCGTTTCAAAAATGCAAGCAGGATTCCACTGAATTTCCTGCTTGATTAGTAGAGTAGGAAATATTAACCCAATATCCCTCGGTCCAAAGGAATGAATAAAAAAAAAAACTCTACAAAATGAATGAATAAAATTAATAACCAGAGGTTTTCTGTTTGATTCTTGAGTGTTACATTCTTGAAAATCTAGATGTATTGCATATAGTTAATCATGTATATTAACTTTAATGAAAGAAATATTTTAAATGAATTGTTCTAATCATTTCATATCATATTAATTCTTCACTTTCATTTGCTAGGTTTTTGTTAAATGAGGATCTATGATCTCCTTCACTAAATCAATTTTCATTGGATCACTATTTTCATCAAATTTTCTTTTTCACACATTCCAAGTTCTCGAAATAACTTGTTTCTTTTTCTTGCACTTTGATTATATCTTGAAAGACACCTTGAGAAATTTATATTCTGCTTTGCTTTGATCTCTATTTACTAATCTCATTTTGTGAATCAAGTTGGTTTCATAAGTTATTCTCCACCTTCTGATTCCTTAACCTATAAAGTCCTATACTGTTGAAACCAAGGTGAGCCAACCACACCCTTTTGGGCCTTCTTCAATTACTTCTCAATGTCATTTGCTTACCATTGCAAATTATATTGATCTCATCTGTCAAATATAGTATTAAACACAAAGTCTTAAGTGTTCATAATAGAAGTCATCCACCTTATCTTCTCTTGTGCTCTTGCTTGTAACTACTTTGTTCTCAAATACATCCCACACACCTACTTCATACTTTAAGCTAGAGAAATAGAAAATGTGCATCTCTCATCTCCTCATAATTGAATGTATTTTATCGCATATCTAGTACTCAAATAACTAAATTAATATTTTACATGTGCCATGCATATGAAAATGAAATTGAAGGAGTGGAACTTGGGGCCTTCGGGGTGAAGTTGCACCCCCAAATTTCCATTATAATATTAGATAATAAAATATTTTTATTATATTATAGAATCATAGATATCCATATCCATGCATGTATATATTGCATATATCATGATCTAAAAATTTTAGTGCCCCTCAACCATGAGTTTTTTTTCTTACATTCATGTGACCCCAGCCTGTTATAAGTATTCTTCTATTTAATAAATCACTAACATAGTTCACTTCTTACATTTGATGGAAAGGAATAAGAGAACCATGCTTCTTAAAGTAGGAGTGTATTTTAGATCATATAATTTTTTTGGGCAAAACGATCCCACATTTTATCAGTAAATAAAATGAAACAGAAGTAGTAAACAAGTGAAGAGACAGGAGAAAGGGGGGAAAAAAATAAGCAAAAGAGAGAGAATGAAAGGAAAAAGGCAAAATAGTTCAACTAGCGCAAAGGCCATGCTTGATCCAGAGAAAAAACAAATCTGCAAACGAGGTCCAACCCTTACAGACACTACCCCTAACCTAAACATAATCATGGACTAGTCCAACAGCAAAATGGGCCACACACTAGGGCTTCTTGGATCCGGTTAACACAACCAGCCCAATAATTTGTAAATCAAATTGGATCCGGCTAGTCTCCCTCAATCGAATAACAAAAGCACAAGGGTTGTGTCCCTCATGCATTGTAACAAGAGACAGTCTCCTTAATTGGATCATGTGGCTTGGGCTCAACATCATCATCATTGAGCTCTAGTAGCTTTGTTGCCAAGTTCCATTGATACGGCAATCTCTCACTTGGCCATCTCTATTGCCGATTGTTCCCCCGATCTCTTAATTCTCCTAATTGCCTTCTTTGGCCTCTTGATCCTCACCGTCTTCACTAGATTTTTGATCCTCCTCACTACCTTTAAAGAGTATTGTCAAACACTCTTGACTTTGGGTGCTCTTTCTCTAACCTATATGTTGAGCTTAACTTCACCTTTGTACCCCTCAATAAGAGTATCCATATGAGGAGAAGACCACTACCTGTATGTCCCAACTTCTTGGCCTCAATTGTTAACTTTGGCCACCACTTGGCCCTTCTACTCAGGATGAACTACTATAGAACATGGTTCAACTCTATTACTCACCTTCTCACTCCTATGCTTCCATGACATACCATAATGTTTCATGACCAATTGCCTCCAACGGCGATTCATTGGTTTACTAATTATATAAATATAAACTAAAAGAAAGTTTTAACTATATTTAAAATGAGAAGTGCATGCATGTTGTGTGGCTAGGATAACAATCACGATCGTAGCACATGTCAGGATCTAGTTGAGAAAATCATCACCTAGCAATGGGTAATACGGGCAGGGGCGGCCCAATACATTTGGGGGCCCAAGATGAACTCACTAGAAGAAGCCTTTTTTTAATTATTATTTAAATAATAAAAAAATTAATAAATATAAAATACTTTTAAATTTTATTTAAAAATAATTCGTCTAGCTTTTTGAGAAGCAAACTTACTAATTAAACTTTTATACTCAAGATACATTAAAATACTATTTTCAATCGATAATATAGCTAATCCATTTAATCTTTCTTGTGATATAGTTGATCGCAAATAAGATTTTATCAACTTTAATTTTGAAAAACTTCTTTCAGCAGAAGCAACTGTTACAGGTAT
>JAOXJJ010000639.1:584016-597402 GCA_025769935.1 Phoenix roebelenii | reverse complement strand
TTAACTCTGAAAATAGATCAATACCATCAATATCAGAATATTCACCATGCTTTAAAAAGTTTTCAAGATTAAGACAATACTTTTTCAAGTCATCTTCATTCAAAGATTTTAACTTTTTAAAATTAAACAAAAAACCAAAAATATTTTCATATATGGCAAATTGTTCAAACCTATTTTGAATTGAAGAAATAGCTTGTTCTACTATATATAAAAAGTAATCAATTCTAAAAGCTTCTTCAGCTGATCTTGTTGTCTCATCATTATTATTTTCATCAAAATATTTTTTTCTACGAATCACACGTTTTTCACGAAATATAGGTTCTATTTTCTTTTTATTGGCAATTTCTTTAGATGAATTCAAAGCATTTAAACAAATATAGGATTTTTATACACCTTGATGTTTTCCTTTCATATTAGATCCGTTATCATACCCTTGTCCTCTTATATCATTAACCTCAAATTTATGTTTTTTATTATATTTATAAGTTCACTAAAAAGGCATTTTCCAGATGTATCATCTACTTTTAAAAATTCTAAAAAATATTTTTCTACTTTTACTGGACTTGTTGAAGTACCTACACATCTTAAAACTATGGTCATTTGTTCCTGATGGCTTGCATCAGGAGTGTAATCAAGTATTAAAGAAAAGTATTTTGCTTCTTTAATCTTTTTAATTATTATAGCTTTAATTTCAGATGCTAACATTTGAATCAATTCATATTGAATGTGTTGAATATGTTCTTGCATTACTGGATCAAATTCTGCAATCATTTCAATAAAACTTAGAAAATTTTCATTATTGCTTTGATAGATCTTTTCATTCTTTCCACGAAATGCTAAATTATTTTTTGCAAGATTTTTTACGATAGCAATAATTCTCAATAGAACTTTTTTCCAATGATCTTTCTCTTGGTTTATTTGTTCTTGGAGACTTTTATCAATTATCTTATTTTTTAGCAATCTTACTTCTAAATCAATCCACCTATTCATGCTAATGATATGTTCATTAGTTGTTTCATGACTTTTCAGCTTGATACCTAAATTTTTTCAATCCCTACTTTCTTCATTGACTAATTGACTGCTAGACTTTGAATCAAATAATTTACAACAAAAACAATATATCCTATCCAAATCCTTTGAATACACTAACCATTTTTTATTATGTTTTTCATCATTAGGTAACTTACGAATGTAATATATAGTAGAGAAGTGTCTACTATTTTCATCTTTAGAAAAATAAAAATCATAATCTCTAATTGGACCTCTTTCCACTATTAGATTTCTAAACTTTATATCAATCTTTTTCCATTGACCAGGATCAAATAAATTTGTAGGAATATAACTAGTTTCACAATCTTTTTTCTTGTTTATCCTATCTCCATCTGATTCTTTATTGTGCTCTTCATTAGATATTATTTCACTAGTAATCTTATTTTCTAACTTTATTTCGGATGCCTGTTCCGTTGCTAATTCCTGAGTTGAATTTGATGTAGTATTTTGTTTGTTTGTGACAACAAATCTATCTAAAGCTTCTTTTTGAGATTGAATGAGTTTATCGATTTTTCTTTTCTTTTTGAGTTTTTCATACCGACAGTCATATTTTCTATTGGACATTTTAATCTAAAAATAATATTATCAAACAAAGCAATTAAAAAAATACTACAAACAAATCAAAATATAAAAAATTTAAAAATAATAAAACTTGATTGTGTCAAGAAAAACAAATTCAGATTTCGACTAGTAGTGCCGAACTTAATTGTATCGAGAAAATGCTGAATAGTGCCGAACTCGATGGCGAGAAGAGGCCAAACCACCGAAGTCACAACCAACCTACAATTGGACCAAAAATCCCTTTGTTCAGTAATCACTAATCAATATATACCATTTGATGAAGTACATTAATCATAGTTTTCTTTTTTGATGAAGTACATTTGATGAAAAATAATAAAAGATAACTACAGTCTACAGAACACTATCTTATTCAGGAATCAGGAATACTATGTTATGGGCCAGACTGTCGGTGCCACTTTTTGAGTGAGATGAACATATCAAACATCATAGATTTGCCACACGCTAATGAAAACCTACTTTAAAAAAAAGACGGTGGATTAGATTCTCATCGATCACCTGCCTGGGATGAGGGATCAGTGGCCAGTGGGAAGTAGGATGCTAACGGTAAACGGTCCAACGGAGGAGTGGAGGATGGTGGACTTTGGAGCGGATCTCAGCAGAGTCGAGCTGCCAAGGAAGCCAGAGCGGCGGAGCCTGGAGGTCGGAGGAGCCGAGGACGGCGAGGAGAGCTGGAGAGGACTCCTCTCATAGGAGATCCGGCCGGCGGCTCGCCCCTCGCCGGGTCTCTCAGGGGAGGAGCACGGTGGACTTTAGAGCGATCCAAGCGGAGTTGAGGAGGCTGGAGCTCAGAGGTTGGAGGACGGAAGGAGCCGAGGACGGTGATGTCGGCGAGGAGAGCTAGAGAGGACTCAGAGGAGATATGGACTCCGGAGTAGGGGCAGTCCAAGAGCTGGAGAGGGAATCCGGTTGGTGGCTCGCCGCTCGCAGCTCGCTGGGTTCTTGCCTTCTTGGGGCTGGAGGAGGAGGACCGAGGACGGTGGACAGTGGACTTTAGAGCGGAGCCGATTAGCCGAGGAGGCCGAAGCCCAGAGGTCGGAGCCTCGGAGGAGCCTCTGAAACCCGAGCTGCCGAGCTGAAGAACTGAAGAAACTGAGCTGCCGAGTCTGCCAAGAACCAAAGAAGGTTCAGCAATAAAAAAGAAAGCATCGGCAAGCGGCAGAGAAGGGGGGAGCCAAGGAGGAAATGCCTATTGCTTGTCGTAGCTGTTGCCCGTTGCTTGTAGGCGCCTAGCCTGTCTGTCGTGAGGAGACACCGAAGGGCCGAAGGGGATGTGTTGTAGTCTGTAGCAGCGTACGGGCGTAGCCCGGTAGTTGTCGCCCGTCGCCCACTGGCCAGTGGCCACTCACCACTGTCGTGTCTGCTTAAGCTATCAGATAGCTTTCACATCTTCATTAATAAAGCAAAAAAAAAAAGAATTGATCTGTGGGTGGGGGCCTTCTCTAGGCTGGGCGGTTGCCTAAGGCTCGAGCCGGCCCTAAATACGGGAGAGCAACTCAACGGAACCATGGATTTAGAGGAAGGAGAGAGAGAGAGAGAGGAAATGAGAAAGGAGATCAAAGTATGGGAGGGAGAGGTGTTAACTGGGGAGGTGAAGAAAGAAGGAGGAGAGGAGAGGAAAATAGGAGGGAAACAATAAAGAAGAGTGGGAGGGGAATAGGAATGCCAGTGTCATCGAAGCTCATGAAATGAGAGAAGATACAATTTAACTATATATAATATTTTATTTTGATAGGAGGTTAAATGTAAAAAAATTACTATTCGTTTTGGTCATTTTGCAAAAATGGCCTCTTGATTTTTTTTAAAAAAAAAAACCTTTTTTTGCGGACAAAGTTGTTATCCCAAATTTTGGACCAAAATGCCCCTTGCCACATCATTTTAAAATAGGGAGAGAATAAGGAGAGAGAATAGAATGAAAACATATGGTGTATATAAATTAACATAGAGAGAAATGATAGCTTATGAGAAAAGGAAAAGGGAAAAAGAACCCTCATCTCTCTTGCCATCTACAATAGTCTACCACCATCAGGGATCTTTACCGTCATCCACCACTATTGGGCGATTCTCCGACTATCGACAACCGCTGGTGATCACCACGACTATCCACCATCATAATTGATCTCCACCATTACTCACCACAGCCTCTTATTTCCATCGCTGCCCACTATCAGCTTTGAATCTCCACCACCACCACTATTATTGATCATCTCCAACACCGACTACCATCATCGATGATATCTGTCATCGGTTATTATCATCAATGATCTCCACCATCAACCATCACCATCAACAATCTTTACCATTGCTCACCATCGATGACGATCACCACCATTATCGACAATCTCCACTATTGTCCACCCACTTTCGCTAACAATTTTTCTCACCGCTCACCATTGCTCATAATTACAAATGATCTCTATCACCACTTACTATTGCCAATGATCTCTACCATCATTCATAACCATCAATGATACCCATCATTGTCTTTCACCGCCAATTATCTATCACTACGCACCACAAGTGATCTGATGAACATCGATATATATACTTTAGAAAGATATGCACATGTTAGATAACAACCGATGCACATGTTTCAAATTGGCCATGCATATATGTTATATAGCTGATGCATCAAAATCTAATGAACACACTTTAAAAAAGCTGTGCACACATTATAAACTCTTATTTTATTTGAAATGGATGATGCTCATATGCTAAATTTTTGGTGCACAAATTTTAAATCGGCGATGAATATCTTTTAAATATATGACACACTTAGTGCATAATGATAACTGATGAACAATTTGTGAGACAATAAAAATTTTATAAGTATATATTTTTAAACATATAATGCACATGTTTTAAAAAAGTGATGCATATATATTATAAACTTTTAATGCACACATATATACATACATACATACATATATATATAGATATATATAGATATGTGTGTATGTGTGTGTGAGTGTGTGTATAATATAATATATATATACATATATACATAGATATATGTGTGTGTGTATACATAAATATATACAAATACGTACATACATATATAGAGAGAGATAAACTAGGCTCTTTATTACGTATTTTTTTTAAAAAATTATAACATATATATAAATATAGCAATATGTGAATTGCTAACATTTCCAAATATTTTAAATAAAAAGTCTTCAAAACATTATAAAGAATAAAATAAATTTAATCATTTTTTATCAAAAGGATGAGGATTGAACTTTATATAAAAATGACTAATTATTAAAATATAAATTACCCTAATATATTTGAAATGAGGATATTTTTATAATGTGAATAAGTTTGAATAAGTATAATAAACAATTATATATCAAAAGATAATATTGTCATCGTGGCTGAGTAGCACGCAATAATCCAAAAGGTCTTGGGTTCAATTCATTTATACAAGTGCATAAAAGAATTTTCTCTTATATTCATACCAAAATGAATATTTGGATAATATCCAACTTATTTTCAACTCTAAGATTTATCAATTTTTTATTTTTTGTGACGAATGATTTTGTCACAAAAATAAAACCTTTTTAATGACAAGTTTGTTTATGCCATCATATATTTAACTTTAGTGATGAAGAATAGTTTTTATTTACAAAATTCTTTTACTTTTTGCGATAAAAAATATTGTCACAAAAATATAATCTCTTTAATGATGATTTGTTTATATCATTATATATTAATCTTTGGTGACAAAAAATATGTCACATTGTGATGAAATTGTCAAGTTCTTATGATAAAAACTATCATCACCATATATCTTTAGCGACATGCTTTTTTTGACGGGCATCATGATGATTTTTTTCGTTACCAAAGACTTTTTATGATAAAATCAATTTTTTTGGTGATGATTTTTTTCATTAAATATACTATTTTTTTTTATCATAGTTCTTGTCAATGCTCTAAAATATGTGGCCTAAAATATTTCAATATGTTGTTTATGAACATCCTCCTTTTTTAAATCACACCAATTTTTTTCTCTTGGTTTGCTATTATAAGATTTTTCCAAGTCGATAAAAGCCACATATTGATGCAGACAGAGATGGAAAGGTTGCTGAACTTGGATGATGGCAGATAATTCTCTTTTTTTTTCCTTTAATGGCGACTAGAGTTTCTCTTACAGATGGAGGAAGAAGATGATGGACATGGCTAATTGGGTTCAATGAGTGGTGGCCGAATTGGGGGATTGGGCTTGAAGGGTTGTGGGCGGATGGAGTTTGGTTAGGGCCCAAAGTTGATTGGGTTTGTGCGTGAATGCTTAGAGGCATGGATAGGGATTAGGAGTCCTAATGGGACGAAGACTCTAGGTTAGCATGAGAAAGGAATTGGTTGTTGGTGTGGGAGATGGGAGGAGTCCTTCTGTCACTAGGACTCTCAAAGAATGAAAGGATACGGCATGAGGAAGGGAAGGAATAGCTAGATGGCATGAGAATGAGAAGGGATTTGCTAGGATGACGTGAGAAGAGTTATGGCATAATAAAGAAAGGGACAACTATGGATTTGGATGAAAGAGTCTCACCCTCACTCAAATCTAAGAGTTGGCATGAAGGGGGTGAAGGAGTCTCACCTTCACACCACTTCTACTAAACTTGGCGTCTCACCAAAAGAGGAAAGGAGAAGCGTCTCACCTCTCACGATAAAAGTTCTCAAAAAGCTTAAAAATTAAATCAATCTAAACTCTGAATTTTATTCTTTAACCTCTTCTTTGTATAAAGTAAGAGGTTAGAAAAATAAGAACTCTTACAACCAAAATTTTGAGGAGTCCTTTAACAAGAACTCCTACTTAACATGGACTCTTTCAAATCAAATCAATCGTTTGACTCAATCAACTAACAAATTATCTAATTCTTGCAAACAACTTGGACTCTTTAAGGTGCATGGAATAAGAATCCCATTCACACTTGGAATATTAACTTGCGCATGCCCAGAGAAGGATTTCACACGCACCTTAGAAGAGCCTTCACACACACCCTCAATTCCAATCCTAAATTTAGGTTTTGGAATGAATCAAAAAGCAAACAACTAAGTAAGGACTCTTCCTAACTTTGGATTAAAAATGTTGGACTTAATATAATATTAGACACACCTAATGTTGGATCCAAACTCCTTAAACTTAAAACTCCTAATCGACTAGGACTTTCGAAACAACTAAGACTTTCAAAGATTCATGCACACGCTACATCATGGTTGCTGTCTGTGAAGTCCCCAAATGTGAACTTGACGCGCCCCATAGAGAGTCCTTTGAGTGGAATAGGTCCCCGCATTGGCACCCATTGGAAAGCCCTAAATACTATGAAACAAAACTGCTAGTTGGCGCCCTTTGGAGAGTCCTTCCGCGAGTGGAATTCTTTCTACTGGTTGGTTCCCTCAAAGAGTCCCAAACCGAGTGGAATTCTGTTGCTGATGGGCGCGCCCCTTAGAGTACCCCAAATGGCATATAATCATGCTGCTGCGTTGGCCTCTGAATCGTGCATATGTTGAGCTCCAGCCAAAGTGGAACTAGGCTGATGCATGGCGCGCTTGATGAATCCCAAGTGGCTGATCGCTGATCAATTGAAGAGTCCTCATTGGACTAGAACTCTTGGACCCAATGTGTTTTGGCGCTGGAACTCATGGACCCAATGTGTTTTGCGCATGCCCAAGCAAGGACCCAAACTCCATGCACGTCTTTGATGACTTGGTCTCCTGCTCCTGCATCACATATGGATTTTTTTTTGTATATTTTTTAAGTAAAAAGATAGTGTCCATTATTGATCTTTTAGGCAAAGCTCCAAATTGGTTATCTTGAACAATCATTATTTTTTAATTTTTTGTTCAATTACTTTTTTACATATTTTCATTAATTGACTTATAAGCTTAATTTCTCAATATTTAGAATAATTTTTTGTCACCTTTGTTCTTATAGATAGGTATACCACTGTACTTTTTCTTTAATCATGTGGCTTCATAAGTTAGTAAGCTAATTTAACTTAATATTTTTTAATGATCTTCCAAATATCAATTAGTATATCTATAAAGAATTTTCTCTCCTATTAATACAAAAATATGAATTTTTGGACAATATCCAACTTATTTTCTTATCAATTTTTTATTGATTTTTTGTGACGAAAGATTTTGTCACAAAAATAAACCTTTTTGATGACAAGTTTGTTTACATCATCATAGATTTATCTTTAGTGATAGAGAATATTCTTTATTTACAATTTTTTTTACTTTTTGTGATAAATAATATTGTCTTAAAAATATAATCCCTTTAATCATGACTTGTTTACATCATTATAAATTAATCTTTGGTGATGAAAGATATGTCATATTGTGATGAAATTGTCAATTTTTTGTGATGAAAACTACCTTCACTATATACCTTTAGCGACATACTTTTCTTGACGAGCATCATGATAATTTTTTTCTTCACCAAAACTTTTTATGATGAAATCATTTTTTTGGGTGATGATTTTTTCATTAAATATATTATTTTTTTATCATAGTGCTTGTCAATGCTCTAGTATATGTGGCCTCAATTATTTCAACACACTATTTATGAACATCCTTTTTAAAGCCCACCAAATTTCTTCTCCTGGTATGCTATTATAAGCTTTTTCCAAGTTGTTAAAAACCATATATAGACTTTTTCTTTTCTATATATTTTTCTAAGCAAAAAGATAGCATCCATTATTGATCTTTCAGGCAAAGATCCAAATTGGTTATTCAGAATAACTATTATTTTTTTAATTTTTTGTTCAACCTTTATTTCTCAATATTTAGAATAATTTTTTTGCGTAACCTTTATTCTTATATATGGGTATACTACTGTACTTCTGCTTCAACCATCTGGCTTCATAAGTTAGTAAGCTAATTTAACTCAATATTATCATGATTTTCCAAACATCAATAAGTATAGCATTTGGTACTAATGCCTTACCCTTTTGCATTTCTCAAAACTATCTTCACTTTGCTTTTGATAAATTTCATAAAAAGAATCTTAACTCTTCCCTAATTTTACTTTTTGAACTCTTTGTTTTGATGAATAGAATCTTGACTCTTCTCTAATTTTACTTCTTGAATATTTCTTTAGTAAAATTGTCATTTACCAATTTTTCAAAATAGTATCTCCATCTTTCTTTATTTTTTATCTCATATGATTCTTACTTTTAATGCATCTAGCTTGATCGATGTCTTTAGATTTCCTCTCTCTAACTTGAGTTATTTTATCAATTTTGTCTTTCCCCTCTTTTGAACCAAATCTGTCATATATAATTATTTAATACTGCATATTTAATCCTACTTACTAGCATATTCATATCGTTTTTAGCCATCTTATATCTTATAAAATCCTCATCATTATTTATTTTTTTCATTGTATATAATGATCTGTTTTATTCTATTTACTTCTTGTACCTCACTACCACCACCAAGTTTTTTTTAATATCCATATATTTTCCTTTTTGATTATCACAAAAACATCTTTAGCCATCTTTTTAATATAATTGACCATTTGATCTATAATTTATTTGGTTTACTAGTCAAAATTCTATTTTTTTAGTAATTTGTTCTTAGAATATATATTTTCTCTTTATAATTTCCAATCTTATCTTTGAACATTTCTTAATATCTTTTTTTTTCTTCTTGATCTTATTATATAAATCTAAGATCAGTAATATATATTATGTAGTCAATATCTTTCCTGGTATCACCTTGCAATCCTTATATATTAATTTTTCTCTTCTCTTGATGGAAAATAGTCTATTTATTGCAAATTTGATGCATTTTTATAGGTTACTAAATGCTTATCTCTCTTTTTAAAATACGATTTTGCAATTGTTAGAACATAAAATATTGCAAACTCAAGAATTGAATCTTTCATTAAATTTCTATCACCAAAACCAAATCCTCCATGTACTCTCTTATATCCCATATTTCTCTTTCTTGCATGTCCATTTAAGTCACCACCTATTAGTATCATTTCTATTTTAGGAATAACATGCATTTATCTATTCATTTCTTCCTACAATTATTACTTAATCCTCTCCTCTAAGCCTACTTATGTGTACAAATAGTAACCACCTTGATAGTCTTCTCATCTAAAACTAATTTAAAAGCTATTAATCTATAGTTTGTCCTTTTTACATCTACAATTTTATCTTTCATTTCCTTATCTACATCCATTCCTATATCATTTCTATTACTATCTTTACCTATATATAACAGTTTATAACCATCGCCTATATAATTGGATCGATAACCTTTCTATTTAGTTTCTTGCAAGTAAGAAATATTGATTTTCCTATGTATCATTGTATCCACTAGTTCTCTATTCATTCTGGTTAATATTATATCATTCCAAGTAGCTAATTCTCTTCTTTTTTATCTTTATCTTTTTTATATGATACAACTTCCCTTATTTTCTTACTACTCCGATTAAATGTCATTATTCTAGATTACTACTAAAAGGCTACAGCGGGTTGTCTTTGTGCGATGGCCTAGCCAACCCTTGCTTATTTGCTACTTCAAATGAGTCACATTTTAGCAGGTTGTTATGGATATGATCTTAGTCCAAACTCATTTTTCAGTATAATTAGTCATGTTGTAATAGGTCGTTTATGGATAATGAACTAACCAATCCATTCCTACTTTTCACTATAATTGGGTCATGTTATTGCACATTGTATTGAAGAGGGATGTCCTAATATTCATGCATTAGGATCTATTTGATAGTTAATGATATAATTTTATGACTAGTTGGCAACCTGACATCAACCCTCCACCTACCTCATCTAAGCTTGGGATCAACCACAAAAGTATCTTAAGAAAAATATATGTACGCTCCAATGGTTTATAATTTAGGCATCACTTTTTTCAAAAATATGTGCATCAATAATCTTCTTCACTCGTCATTGATGGTTGTAGATGGTGGAGATTGTCAATAGTGGTGGATGATGGTAAATATCTTTAGTGGTAATACATATAGTGGTTGAGATCATTGTAGCGGTGGCTGATGCTGGAGATCATCGTGGTATTAGACGATGCTGGAGATTGTTTAGGATGGTCGGTGATGGTGGAGATCATTAATGATATGATGGTGGAGATTGTAGTTAGTGGTGGATGATAGTGAAGATTGTGGACGAGACAATGGTGGATGATGGTGGAGATTGTTAGTAGTGGTGGGATGGTGGTGAATGATAGTGGGGAGTAGTGGAGATCATTGGTGTCGTAATTATTGGTGGTAGTAAGTGGTAATAGAGATCATTGGTGATGGTGGGTGGTGATAGAGATCATCAACAATGGTGGATGGTAGTGGAGATTGGAGATGGTGATAAGCAATGGTGAAGTTGATAATGATGGTGGATAGCTTTGGAGATTGCATGCAATAATGGATGGTGGTAGGGATAGCTAGCAGCAAATGGCTGCTTTGAGATGGCGAGCGGTGCTAGGTGATGGTGGATGATGCGAGAGAAAAGAATTATTTTCTCTATTCCATTCTTCTCTCAAGATACCTTTTTTATATATTTTATTTCACATGCCATATATTTTCATCCCACTCCCTCTCCCTTATCTATATTTTGAGACGATGCTGGTAGCAGAATTTCAGTAAAAAAAAGTGCATAATATCTATTCCTATAAAATTAAAAAGTAATTATTCTTTCAAGAAAATGGCAATAGGACCATTGTTTTGCAAAATGTCTTTCTACTTAATGGGGACATCAGCTAGGCAGCTATCATTTTATTTGCATGTTATTTATTATTTTATGTCTGGGCTTATTTGTATTTATTTTATGTTTGGGGTTATTTGCATTTTAGAGCTTATTTGTGTTATTTATGGGTTTATTAGGAGTTACTTTTGTGTAAGGGGGTTTCATGTTAATTGTGTTTATTTGGCCCTATATATAGGGGACTATTTCATGATTAGGATTTTTAATGAATGATTAAGAATCTCTTTTCCCCACGTTATCTTTTCCTCTCTTCCTCCTCCCTTCTCCTTCCTTTCTTCTTCTTCTTCTTCTTTCCCTTCTCCTCTATCTTTTGATTTCCCTATATCGTCACCATTGTAGCCGTTGTCCCCGAAATTGGTTCGGCATCAACTTGGTATCAGAGCTTGGTGGGTTTTGCCTATGTTGCCAAAGCCTCGACCCAATGACAGCCTTCTTTCCCTCTATCAGTGTCAAAAAAAAGGGGAAGTCATCCCCATGATCGAGAAGATCCATCGTGTTCCTCCCCGCCGCAACCACTTTTTTTCCATCAGATCCGCCAGACCCCTCCCTGCAGTGCCGCCTCTGGCCCTCCGCCGGTGCCTGCAACCGACTCACCACGATCGGTGTATGGCCGAGCATCGCCGGATCCCTGGATTCCCGTTGGCGCACGAGCTTTACGCGATGCCCCGACCCCAGACCCCGAAGTGCATCGACGGGCCATGAGCGGTCCCCATTGCCGGAAAGAAGAAGAATATCATCGTCCTTCTTTCGGCCTTGTCGCTCAAATCCGTCGAGATACCCGCCGGTCACCGCATACTCGTTCAGCCGCCGCCTGTCGCTGCCGACCATGAATCGGCGTCCGCGAACGCCGTCGTCCCTCTGTCCGACCGTTCCGCTGCTGCCGTCGAAGCGACCGGTTCCCCTCCCGAATCGGTCGGGAGGTTGAAGAAGAAGGCCGAGTAACGGGTTAGCTCTAACCCGTTACCCCAACTCGGTAACCGGGTCCAGCAACTCAAAAAAAAAATCACGTGATTTGCACGTGTTAGGTTAAAGGCTATCGGAGCGGGTTCACACGAAAATCTGAACCCGATAACCCAAACCTGTTATGGTTCAAAAAAAAAAAACTTGTAGGCTCACGTGTCCCAAAAAAAAACTTACCTCTGCTTCAGCCGAATGGAAACCCTAGGGATTCCATCGTGATCGCTGCCGCTGCCGCCGCCGTCGCCGTTTCCGCCGTGCCGCCGAGCTTCACCCGAGCCCCGCTAGCCACTATTTCCACCGCCACCGCCGCCGTTTCGCCATCTCCGCCTTGCAGTCCTCGCACTCGCCGCTCGACTTCCACCGCCTCAGTGCCTCCCCGCCGCCGAGCCCTCGTTCGAGCCGTCACCGCCGGAGTCCACCGCCATTCCGCAGCCCTCGTTCTTCATCCCCCCTCCTCCTCCTCTACCTCCAAATCGGCTTCCCCTCCATCTGTCTCACTAGTCTGCCAGCCCCAACCCACTTCAACCCCACCCCCGTGTTCGCACTCACCCAATCCCACCGACTCGCACGCCCCCGTATTCACTTCCCTGGGGCCCACGTGTCGGGCCCGCGCCAGTTTCCTCTTTACAGGCCTCGAACCAGCAGCCCCCAACCAGCAAGTTTGGGGCCCGCCCCGACTGCCTCCACACAGGCCCAAGCAAACAGTCTCGTACCACCACGGCGAAGCCTATCTCGACAGGATTTTCTTCTCTAGGGGCTACGCCACTTCTCCCTTTCTCCTCGAGTTTCAAGCCCACGACCCGCTGTTTTAGAAACTGCAATCAAGCTCGCTGAGTTGACTGGATTCAGCCCTAGTTGCAACAACTGAAGAGCCCTTCAGCTGCAACCATGCCCCGATTGTCGCCCCAATCCACGAGTACCCGATTCTGATTGACTGCATCCACCACAGGTAACATGTTATTCTTTTTTTTGGGCTTGTCTATCTAGTTATGTTCTAGTTCTCTTGCATGACATTCCTAATTTGCCAAAACTTACTTTCCTGTCAAACTGCAAAACC
>JAOXJJ010000639.1:566617-582913 GCA_025769935.1 Phoenix roebelenii | reverse complement strand
CAAGGTAAGTGATGTAACCTCTTTTTCTAGATTTATCGGCAAACTATATGTATGTTTTATGAATCGAATTATTCGTGGATTCGAATTTGATGCATGGATTATATGTATATTTTAGAATATTGAATGCCTCTAATTGTACGTATTTGCTTCTGATTTGAATTGTATTTAATTGCTCTGACATTATACTTTTCGGCTTGGAACACTAAACATAATGTAAGAAAAGATAATGACTTGGAAATAGATTCAGACTTGCAGTCGGGCTATGTTGAGGACCCTGTCAGTGGGGGCTAATACATTGGTACCGCAAGAAGAATAGTTGGTGATATGACCATACCACAGGAAACATGTGGCCATAGTTCCTAGCTGTTGAGTTGAATCTGATAAATTGAAATAAACTAAGATATGAACAATATTTGGTTTTGACACTGCATGTTTTTATGACTGGATTATGAAATAGAGAACTAATTGAACTTCGACCTGGCTATGTTGAGGACCCCGCCAATAGGGGCAGATACGTTGGCAATTGATTGTCCTGAAGGACTCACTGCAAGAAGATTAGTCGGTGTTGATGACCCTGCCACAGAAAATATGTGGTCATAGTTCAGAATCGACAAGATGAATTTAATATGTGAAAGAATCTCGAAACTGTGAAAAGAATCTTATGAATTTAAGAAATAATTGACTTGTACTTTAGAACTGCATATATATTTATTTTCCACATATTATTGCTTGATTTATCTAGTTAGAGTATTCATTACTTACTGGGTTGTCTAGCTCATTATACAATCTCTTGTTGTTTTACATATTTCGAGAACTAGTCTATTGGGGTTCCAAAAATGGAAGAGCGACTAGAAGGATTGTGGCACAAGTTAGAATTAGGGTTATTTAAGTTGATTTGTTATTATGGACATTTATCATGATTATTGGACATTGCAAAGTTTTGTCATTTTAAGAATTAGGTTTCTGCATGTTGGTCAATTATTGTTCCGCTGCGTATTTAGAACTGTGAGACGTTATGACTTGAATCAGTCAATCGAATAAGATTGCATTTATTCAGTTAAATTATTTTAGATTTATAAAATTAAGATGTTTGGTGAAGATGCCTTGCATGCTCGTGGGAAGAGTTCCCTATGGGTGTGTGGCGGTTGGCGCGACCCCCGATTCGTAATCTTGGGTCGGAGGCATGACAATTTTTATGGTATCAGAGCAGACCCAGCCCATAACTTATGTGGACTAGGGGGACACTGCAGCACGGATCCATTGGGGTTGACCATGGACCGATCGTGGTGTTTGTGATTGGATTTGAACCCCTAGCCTGACGAGGACGTCAGGGCTTGAAGGGGGGAGTATGTGAGGACCCGTACGGGCGTGTGTTTAGTCCCACATCTGTTATTCGCTGGGTAGATCTTGGGTACTTATACAGGATCAAGGAACCCAAACAATACCTTCCGACTAGCCATTTTGGGTGAGGTTCTGGGTTGTTACAGTGTTAATACTGTTTTATTTTAATAGGGAGTTACATGAGTGGTGCTAATATTTTATTTGAAATACTCCACGAATGCCAGGGGCGATGACTAATTTAAATAAAGCTATAAATTAAGCATAACTGTTTTACTTATAACGCCCCAAGTTATGTTAAAATCATCTATTTGAATATTTTCTTGCTGGTGTTTTGATCATGCTTATTTGTGCAGGAGCACATAGTGTTATCATAACACATTTTTATGCACAAGATACCAAGAAAAAGCAGTGGGAACTAAAAAGAAAACACAAATCTACTCCAGTACATCAAGGAACCACACAAACTCTCCCTAAATCTCTAGGTGATGATTATTAGCTGGTCCAAAAGGAAGATCAGTCACTGGGACCAGACTTTGATCTCACTATGTTTAGAGCCATGTCACCACAACTTGTTAGCATAAAATCTGAAATGTAGAGTACTTGCACTTAATAGCACGAAGTTAAATCTTTTATACAGCTTCTCTTCAACTCTAGTTTGCATACATCCTAGGAGACAATTTTTCCAAAGATGTAAAAACCCTTTCCAAGAGGAAGCAGCTGCACTTCCCCTTCTATTATTATTACAAAGAAGACCGAAGGCTATGGGCCATGGTGACCGCCAAATCTATTGCTCTTTGGCTTTCCATTTAATCAAGAAAACCCCTCTCTAACTCATACGTGAATGGAAGCATGATCATTTGGATAGGAGAAAATAGTTATATTTACTATCTTACACATGCAGCCTGTGCTTCTTTAGGATGTACTAGTAACTTCTCTGAGTTTTGCCTTCCAACTTGTGCCAGTTTGATCTTATTATACCCAACATAATCTTTTCTTGGACGTTCTGATCTTATGCCAGAACAAAGAATAAGAATAAAAAGCTTTTGCTACTCATGAATTATACCTAGGAATATAAATATTTTATTTTTCCTGAAGCAAACAAAAGGAAAAGATGCCTGATTGAAAGCAAAGCGATGAAATATTTCAGGGAGTTTTGAAGCTTTAGCATTCATTATTCTTTGCAATGTACTTGTTTATTCAGTGCCCAAATGATTCTCTCCACTGGTTATATTATTGAGATACCCTTCCATGCATGTTGGTTTGCTTGCATGCATCCTTCAAAGCCCTCTTTTCTCCTGGTAAGCAGTGCCTTCCAGCTCTGGATGCTGCGTTATGCACTTCATGGGAAGCATCATCCTGATACGGACTAGGCAACTGGGAGCATGTGCTGTGAATTGTCGTAGGCGCAACTTTTAATGAGGGGCGTTTGATAAAGAATCTGGCATACTCGAATCCCAATCTTCTACTGCTTTGCACCTCCTTGATGGAGCTAGGCTTAGACGTTATAACTCGTACCACTCGAAACAAATCAGAATATCACTTATATAATTTACAGGTCACTAGTGGCACAGCAGGCTCCTTGGCGTAAATGGAGACAGAGAGAGAACATTGATTTACTGTCACCGTAAAGAGAAAATTAACAGAGATGATCAATGCCACTGCAAATTAAAAATTAGGGCAACAGTTCTGCATGCTCATTGAAAAAAAAAACCCTACCCACAAACATGCAAAACATATTAATATAATATCATAAATAAATAGTAGAATAAATTTAAATAATTAGAATCAAATTTTAATATCTTATGAAACTAACAATATTTAAAAAATATTATATCAAACTCTAAGTAAATTCTAATCTAAATTAAAAATGTCAAAATCGTAGCCATCTTAAACCCCAGCCATCTTAATTCTTAAAATATGAAAAAACTGAATAATGAACTTGACAACCTAATAAGTACTGAACATTTTAACCAGATTAACCAGATAATAAATTAAATAATTATTTATAGAAAATAAGTATATTGAATTTATCAATTCAACAAATTAAATTTTAGTGTTACCATTGCTCTCCACAATTTTCTAGTTTGGAAATCAGAATAGAAGAGGAAATCGTCTCCCACTCTACGTCGATTAGGGTTCCATTTTTTTTATTTTTTGTTCCAACTTTTACATGTAGCCGGTTAAGTTGGGCCGGGTGTTACAATAAATTTCCAGCTGCTTCAGCATCTATTATTTTGCACCCCACGCCATTCCCTCTCTTTCCAATTAAACATTCAAAAATTCTGAAGTAAATCATCATCACATGGCTTAAGGTTGCTGTACGAGGGATCCTCCATTTAATTATGCACCGAAGGACCCCACTTACATAGTTACCTAGACCATCTTTCTGGAAAGAAGAGACATCAGACTCAATATCTTGGAAATTGATTCTCTTACTTCCTTTTCATACCTTTTGATCTCAATCATATCTCTGCTTCTTCAAATATCTTTTACTTTATTAGAGGTAAAATTGGAGTCTGTGACAAGTTAGAGGACCTTTTTTGAACATATGGGAATACAGGGAGGTTCATGGCCTATTAAAATGATGTCGAAAACCCACCATTGACAGATGCTGTTTAACTTCCTAACCATAGCTTAGCTTGGAAGTGCATCATTGCCACCCGTCCACGTTGCATCCAATGGCGATGCCGACGCACCACCTCGTCCGGCATGGCCTCAGTTCAAAGCCCATGATGTCGCCCCACCACCTATCCCAGACTGGAAGCTCACCCACCATGCGCGGGGCTCGCAGCTCTCTTTGTGCTCCTCGCCAAACGTTTATGTAAAGAATGGGTCGAACTTATGACCTCTACTTTGATACCATATTAAAATTATCATTTGTTTCAAAAATTTAAATTTATAGGATGAGATAAATTTATTTATATATTTTATATTTTTTTCCAGTTACATGTACGATCACCACAACTTGTAGTTCAGAAGTACGGGTAGCCCTGCAATAATCCTCTATAGAGCAGCATTCAAATTTCCACTGGTCCATCTTATAACCAAATGGAGATATGAATCTTTCAATAGTTTGAGAGGTGCAAGGCAATTGGGCTGTCACACTCTCACCAGCATTGAGGAAAGAAAGGAAGGCCTGAGAGAAGATGCTGGGGAAAAGGGAATAAAGTAGAAGGCGGGGAGGAGGAGGAACCCCAAGACAGAGAAACATGCGAGCAGCTATTTAAATCCACTGCCTTCCATTGAAACAGATGGGCTGTCTCATTTTGTCTCTAGCCAAAATGAACTCTCTTCTCCCTTCTCTTCCCTGCCCCACTAATATTCCCCCGTCTCACTAACTAGAGGACACCAGATCCAGCAACCATCCTCTTCTAACTTTTGTTTTATTTCGGAGCTTCTTCTTCTTCCTGCTGCTACTCTTAACAGCCATCCCTCATCATTCTTTCAGCGATTGGTGATAATGGGTCCAAGGAGCAGGAGAAAAAACCATGTGTGGTGTGTGCAGCCCCTGACTCCTCTGATGGAAAGTCCTGACCCGGAGGAGCAGGGCGAAAAGGCCAGGAAGGAGAGATCTTGGGAAGGAATTCGAACATGGGTTCGCATGCAAAAGGAGAAGGGTGTCTCGTGGAGCCATTTCCCGATTCCATTCCATGGAAACAGCACGTCAAAGAACATGGATCTAAAACTAATTCTAGGAATACTTGGGTGTCCACTAGCCCCTATACCCTCAAGTACTAGCGAACCAAGTCTCAACTTCTCAATTAAAGACACTCCAATTGTAAGTCTACTTCCCTCCAATGCTGACGGTCTTTTTCATGCCAAATTCTTCGATGTGTGGCATTCATTTGGTGATTGTTTCTGGGTTCAAGCAGGAGACTTCCTCTGCTCGTTACATAATACATCAGTACTTAGCGGCGACGTGTTACTTAAAACTTCAGCAGTGCATGAAGAGCATGTATGCAACCGGTAGTGTGAAGATGGTTTGCTGCGAGACGGAAAGCACGACGGCGAGAATCGGAGGGAGGGGCGGTGGAAAAAACGGGTGCTTTGTCTTGTGGCAGATGTCGCCGGGGATGTGGTTGATGGAGCTGGTGGCTGCAGGCTACAAAGTGATCGCGGGGAGCAATGGTAAGATAATTTGGAGGCACCTGCCTTCTGTAGGGATGAATGCAGCCAGAGGTCCCCAGCGGCCGCTGAGGCGCATCGTTCAGGTATGATGGACTAGGTGCCACTTTTGACTTGCGTTTTGAATTATTTGGTGAAGAAGGGCTTTGATGGTCTTTCCTTCCCCTCTGTATGTCTTATGATCAGTTTGGATAAGGAAATCATTTTAGTAAATTTGAGGGCCTATATGGATATTTCTGCAGGATTAGATTGAAAATCTTGCAGTAATCAGACCTATTGATTCATCTAGCTCGCATCTTCTAAAGGTGTCCAAATCCAATATTTGAACCGTAGGAAGAAGAAAACTATGAAAGTATTTTTTTTTTTTTTTACTTCCTACATGATTTGAGCAGCAAGATGTTTGGTTGAACGGCCTAATCTACGAATCATGCAGATTTTTAGCTCAATCCTATAGAAATATCTGAACAAACCCTGAGTATTAGGTTGGGTCGGATCTATCATTTATTCAAGTACAATCCAATAGGGATTGGATACTAGCCAGAACTTGATGCTGACACCACGCTAAACTATGCGCAGCATTAGGACCCTACTACTGCAAGCAGCCACAAGCCTTGCAGGACAAAGCCTCTTCGACTCAATCTTCAGAAGAAATTTTCAAGAGATTATGTATAACCAGTCTCCCTTTGGGAAGTATGCTAAGGATTCTTATAATGTAATAGATGCACAATCTGGCATATGCAAATGGCTATGATATAATCATCAAAATCTCATACTAATGCATAGAATTGACAGAAAAAAAAATATGAAGATTTTCCATGAAATTTTTGTTTTGCTTGAAAGAGATAATGGTGGACTTTTGCAGGAAAGAAAGTGCCGAGGTTTGAGTGACAATTAGTGGCCAAAATCTCTTTCTTGATAGGCCCACCATAGATAGGTGTTCCTTGAATTCAAGCAGGGTTGAAGATAAATCCAGTTCCTTGCAAACTATTCGTTATAGGTCAATATGAAGTTTTCCTCTGTTCTTTTTTTTTTTTCCCTTTTCCTCCTCTCCTTCAGAAAAATTGATTAGGATTGCTACACAAAAATTGCTTCTAGTATACAGAAATAATGCATTACCACCAGAGTTTGAACCCTCCAGGGATAAGCTCTTATAGGAGAGTGGTGCTAACCAGCTAACCTCAGCTGTTTGGTAGAGATTATAATCTTAGAATATCATGCTGTGACATGGGCAATAGCTCAATGGCAGCACCCTTCCTTCTATGTTTGAAATTTAGAAGATATTTTTTGGTAATATAAATTTGGATTATTTTAGAGTGGATTTTCCTACATTCTCCAAACAAAAAACTTGAAAAAAAAAAAAAAAGTTTGGGTAGGAGGGGAGGCCTATATTAAGACAGCTGAGCCCATGTTTGGCAGCCAAATCTGAACCATATGCATGCACCATCTAGCTTAGAGTCTCACCAAACCAATACCCATCCGAAGTGGCCAAAATTTCTACCTTGATGAACAGGGCATCCACCATAACCAAATCGGAAAGCCATTACCTTTGACACACAAGTTAAAGCCTGTGTTCACATGCTAATCCAAATGTCATGACTCCAGACTAACAGTTTCACATAAAGTTCTCCAACTACTTACATTTGATCCCTGTACATGGTTCTTGGGAACTTTTTTCATGCACTTCTTTTCTCATGTCGTAGGGATTGGACCCGAAAAGCATAGCAAGCATGTTCACCAAAGCACAATGCTTAGGGGAGAAGCGCATCGGGGACGACGATTGCTTCGTACTCAAAGTATCGGCGGATCGTCTGACCATCGCAGATCAAACAGATGGGCCAGCTGAAGTTATCAGGCATGTTCTATATGGATACTTCAGCCAGAAGAGTGGCCTCCTCATCTACATGGAAGATTCACACCTTACCAGAGTCCAGTCTCCGGGGTCCGATGCCATCTACTGGGAAACAACCATTGGTAGCACCATAAAGGACTACAGGGAGGTTGATGGTCTCCTCATAGCTCACCAAGGGAGGTCCATTGCGACTGTGTTTCGTTTCGGTGACAACTCTGCGAACCACAGCAGAACTAGGATGGAAGAGGTGTGGAGGATCGACGACATAGTCTTCAACGTTCCAGGGCTTTCAATGGATTGTTTCATTCCCCCAGCAGAGATTTTGAATGTCATCAATGGTTTGTGACCGCAAGCCAAACAATATTCTATAAAATGTATGTGAAACTGACCCTCAAAGAAAGAAGCGTCAATACCAGCGCTAATTCACCGGCGCAGTGCAAAGTTAACCACTAGATGTGCTGCTTATAGATATCTTGTCACGGAGCCCAGAGCATGGACAGACGCTGCATGCCTACATGGCGGACCGTATCGGCATGCAAGGCTGCGGATCAGATTCATCTATTTAAATATCATTAAATATAATTAACTTCTTTGTTAATTTCAAAGTTAAGCGAAACCAAAAATACTATTGGACACAGTCCAAGAGGACCCAAACTTGACCCATAGTGGACACGGCCTAACCCCGAAGTCGGCCCAAAATGAGCACGACCCAAAAGGGCCTAAGCTCAGCCCATAATAGGTACGGCCCACTAGGCCCGCTTCGGCTCACATTGGATATCGCCCAATAGGGCTTGAACTCGATCTGCAATAGATCTGGCCCAATAGGCCCCAAACTTGGCCCAGATTCAGACTTTATTGGAGCAAGTTAACAACCAAACCACTAAGCAAAACAATTAAGGACTCTTTCTAATTTTAGACTGAAAATTTTGAATTCAATGTAATATTGGACACGCCTAATGTTGAACCCAAACTCCTAAACTCAAAACTTCTAATCAATTAGGACTCTCCAACACTACTAGGACTTAATTGAATTAGGCGTTAGAACACTATAACCCAATGTAACTAGGTGCTGGAAGTCTTGGACCCAATGTGTTATGGTGCTGAAACTCTTGGACCCAATATATTCTGTGCATACCCAAGTAAGAACCCAAACTCTACGCACGTCCATAATATCTTGGGCTCCTACTCCTGCGTTATTCACCAATCCCCTTCACGTGGTCAAGGCAAGAGAATTTGACTCACCAGTGCCCCTTCCTCTGGTCAAGATAAGAGAAGGTGATTCTCTGCTGTCCCCTCCAATGGTCAGTTGATATTTCCCTGCATTTTCCCATGGTCTTCAAGAGTTAATAACCTCACACTCTTGCTCATCCGATTCAAAGTTCAATAACTTGATTTGCTTGATGTCATTAAAGATCCCAGTAGGGATATCTTCCAATGCCCAATAACTGTTCTTTTCTTCATGTGTGGCACGTATGGAAAATTATATGAAAATGAAGCAAGTGAAAAGTAAAAAAATCCATGGTCTATTGGAGGTTCAAGGAAAGATGATTGGTGAGAGAAATTTAGTGACCATCAAAACTATAAAAATAATATTACCATTTCATCACATATCACCAAAGTCTCAAGGTTAGGCTTGCTCATCAGCATGTATGGAATTGTTTTCCAATGAACTCTATTGAGCACCAAGTTCAACCTTAAGTATTTCTATTATGCCTCAAGCCCATCACTTGGATCAGTCATGACATGGCCGCATATTCACTAGGGCAAAACCTAAAAGAATTTGCAAGGCCTATAATTTTAATACAAATTCAACATTCTAGATAAAAAATCAACCTCAATTCATAACAAAATTATTCTATCATTAACAAATCATAAAATTTGTCCAATTACAAAATTTATCTATTTGACCGATATTAGTGATTATCTAACTTTTTCTTCTCTCCAATAGTAATCCTAAACTATAGTTGAATACTAAGTATCCTGCAGCCCTAAAAAGAAAAATGAAGAAGTGGTATAAATTAATAGCACAGTAAGAATCCCCACACACCTACACTAGCATAAGAATATAAATTTAAAAATAACAAATAATTAATACAGAAATAAATGTAAATATCACGAAATTACAGATCAACTATCAAATACCGCTTCAATAAAATGGTATACATCTACTGTAATTCCCAGCCCATAATGAACCGGATTTGATCTACTTGATAGGCCTGGGAAAAATTGGATCAACTCGAGGCCCATTAGACCCAAGAACTGCTAGGCCCAAAACTCACCTTGGCCCAATTAGGAATGAGGAATTGAAAAAGAAAAAAAATTGAATCCAACACATGCACAGCATGTGCTAGGGGTTTTGCGAACTTCATGTACGCTGCACGTGTTGGAGGAATGGACTCCTGAGTCCTGATGGAAGTCATCTCCTCCGATTCCCCGTGGGAGTCCAGTGCCGAGAAGAAATCTAGCGCCTCACCATGCTCTATTTAAATCCCTCCGGTGTCCCTTTGACCTCCACCATCAAGTTCGAGCCTCAAGGGTTGAACTTTGCCAATGCTTCTTCTTTCCCAAGCATAGCCCACAACCGCTCGGTTGTCGCAGCAAACCCTTGCCGGTGAAGAGGTAATGTGTAAGTCAACCCTGCTGGCATGGGACACGTTATGTTAGTCGCCTGCAGTGATGGGTTGGGGATCCACTCTTTGTCAGATCGGTGGGAGATCTTCGCCACCAGGCTGGCAATCAGATTTCTTCAGGAGCTGGCGAGTCTTTGGAGCTCCATGATGAGGGCCAAGTATAGAAACTCGACCAACCTATCAGTCTTTCGAGTGGACCAGCGTAGCTCCTTCATCTGGAGAGAGATTTGCTCCCAGGATCCCTTGATGACCCTGGAGATCATATAGGAGACTAGGGATGGGCGAGGCATCGACGTCGTGGGGACAAATGGTTGGCATACCTGCCGCTATGTAGATGGCCCACCTTACTCGAGATCGGCTAGCTGGAGTCTATGACCTGTTTACACCATAGGAGAGAAGATGGGATGAGGACCTTGTACAACGGGTATTTAAGGTTACGATTCACTTTTGAGTGGCTCTGTTCATCTGGAAGGTGCTAGAGAAGTGCTAGCTTAGCGAGGTGTACACATCCCCCCAAGCCGTTGGGCTTGCAAGGAGGAGGATGAGTCTACCTTCTATATCTTTTTTGGCTGTCAACGAGCTGTTCGAATCTGGAAGTGCGCTTCGGCTTCCCCTGGCATGCAGTAGGGCTGGTCGTGGACCAAGGAATTTCTGACCTTTCTGGAGGTTTCTTCATGGAGGCTCAGCCTTGTAGAGCAAGGGATTAGGGCTACCTATCTAGCCTACCACTGCTAGCTAGATAGGAATGCCCGTGTCTTTAAGGACAGAGGTGCTCATCCAAGGATAGTGGTGGACAGAGCACTGCTCTATGCGGTGGAGGTCATTAGCACTACTGCGCCGTCGTCCCTTAGGTTGCTAGAAAAATTTGAGGTTTTCATTCCGCCCTTGTAGCGTCCAAGGTTGTGCTAGTCTCCTGAGATCTCCCACCCTCTGGCTTTCTCAAGGTGAACTTCGACGGCAGCGTCAGCAGGGCAGGGACCAGCATTGGCGTCGGATTTATTATCAAAGATCAGGATGCCAGAGTAGAGGCAGCCAGGGGTCGACATATCTTTGACCAGTCCATTGTCAGAGCTAAGCTCATAGCAGCATGGAAGCGTGTCACCTATGCGAGGCGAGTGTTGGGCGCCGCCGTATCATCCTAGAGGGGGGCTCATCCACTGTGATCGAGTGGATTCAGGGTCGGAGCGCGCTACCGGCAGGATGCGCCTGCTCCATGATATTTGCAGCTTGCTGGATGAGTGTTCGAGCTTTTCATGTCCACGAAGAAGCCAACAGTGCTGTGGATTGGGTGATAGCCTATGCGGCGCAGCATCGAGAGAGTTCATTTGGGGGGACCATGTGTCTATCCCATTTCCATTGCATTATCTACTTTTTTTTTGCTAATTTCATGGGTTGTACTTATATTCGTTGTCAAAAAAAAAAAAAAAAAAAAAAGGTAACGTGCCTTTCTCCCTTACCATTTGGTTTTTCAGACTTGCTGCTTCCCTACGAGGCTACTGACATGCGAGATTGTGCCAGCGATGCATCAGATCTCATCTCAAATAGTAGTGCCCTATTTTGAGTTGGTTCCCGATTTCGGGTTATTGGATTTTTTCTCTTTGACTTTAAACATGGCATGCCGCAAATTCCCTCAACCAAATCAAGCCCTCTAGATCCCTAAGTTGGGCGGTGAAGCTTTGCCGTTGGCTAGATCCTAAGGGCTCATCCTCTACTCGTTTCAAGCCGATTTCTTTTATGTTTTTTTCCCAAATGGTGTCATGGGTGCCGATGCCGTTGTCACTAGCCTTTGACCTTCCGATCCTGGAAGGCCAACGCCGCCGCCGCTTGTTGCTAGTGGCCAGCACCACCATGAACACTGCCACCATCCTTCTTCCCCTTTTCTCTTTCTTCTTAAGAGAGGCCCTATGAAGCCTCTATTTTTCTCTCTTGTTCTTTTCTCTCTCTCAATTCTCTCTTTTTCTCTGTACTACTCTCTCTTTCTCTCTATACCATCTCGTGTGGCAGGTGGGCCACAGTGGGTCCCTCTCCTAAGATCAAGATCAAATCCAACTTAGCCTCTGCCCTAGAGACCTAATTCTCTTGAAAAATATTTTCTGATTATTGGACTCGATTTTTTGGGGGGGGGTGTTGACATTTAGGTTTCTTATTGATCATGGTCAAATTTTTGATAGAGATATAATTTTTGAATATTAGGCTTTGAGAAAGATTTTCATAATTAGAGGACTTGTAGACTGATTATATTCACAAGATAAGTAATATAACTCTTTTTCTAAATTTATCAGTAAATTATAAAAAATTTATAGTGATAAATTTTGGGTCGAATTGTTCATTATTTATAAACTTGATGTATAGAGTTTTATTGTTGAATATGTCTTGTTCTAGAATATTATATGATGCATGGTCAAAAGTATTAATTTGATACGGATTATGCTTAATTGATTTCAATACCGTGTCATTTTTATGTATTTTTCGATTTAGAACATGAACCATGATTTTCTGATAAAGCATCTTAATTCAAGATAGTTTTAGATTCTCAACTTGACTATGGAAGGATCCCAACAATTAGGGTGGAACATTGGCACTTGATTAGTCTTGAAAGATTTACATCACAAAAGTAGCGCGACCTAAGGGCCCCACTAATGGAGGTTAAACATTGGCAAAAAAATCCTACCAATGAAGATTAAATGTTATCATATGATTAATTCTGAAAGACTACACGGCTAGAAGAAATACGGTGATGTGGAGACAAGGATAATATAGTCATAGCTCATGGATGAGAAAACAAACTTAATATTCTGAAAAAAATTGGATTCATGAACGACAATATGAATTGAGAAAGATTCAATTCATTTATATATACATATTGATAATGCTGCATATCTAGACTTGACTTTGAATTGATGTATCTCCATATACTTAATTTTAGTAAAATTATTAATTGCTATTGCCTAATTTATATAATTAAAGTGTTTATTGTTTTCTAGATTATCTAGTTCATTATTCAATATCTTATAGTTTTTACCAACTTAGAAAATTAGTTTAGTATGGGGTTTTGGTATGGAAGAGTGATTAAAAGCAGAATATTAACTTAAGGTGCAAATGAGCCAAGCAACTCGCGATTTGCTGAAGCTCGACTCATATCCAAGCTCAACTCGACTCGACTATTACCATGCTCAAATCGAGCTTGATTAGCAAAATGCTTAGCTAGAAATCTTGTAAGCTTAATCGACTATATATTTTTTTAAATAATAGTATATTTTAATTATAATATATATTATTAATTTATTATTTCAAAATATAATATTGTGCATCATTTTTTCAATCATATTTTTTAATTATGACCAAGATTCGAATTCAAGCTCAAACTCGAACTCGAGCTCGAGTATAGCTTGATTGATATTCGAGTTGAGTCAAGTCAATCTCGAATATTATTTTTTTTGATTAAATCGAGTTCGAGCTTGGATATTAAGGTTTGATCGATTTCAAATTGAGTTTTAAGCCCGAGTATTTTGAATCGAGTCGAGCTCGAGCCTCTAGCTACTCGATTTGGCCCAGCTCGATTGTACCCTAGTTTTGACTTCTTCTATAGACTAGGGGTTGCTACTAATTTAATACATGGAATTATAATATTTTAGATATTGTTGAATTTTTATGAAAGTTTAGATTTTAGTTATTTAAATTTAAAGTTTGAACTTTAGTTATTAGATTTATTCCACTATTTGATTATGATATGATAATGAAATGCCTTATATTTTGAGTCGAGGGCGCGACATATACACATTGTATATCATCAGATAGCCATCCACTCAAAAGTAATTTATCATATATTATCCAGTAAATCTTTAACAATGGTTTCAAGTAGCTTATCCTTCATATCTGAAATCAGTTATCGGTTACGTTTCCCACCCATAATAGGGCAATTGATAATGCTACATTTTTAGTCTATAACAGAGCAATCAATAATAACAAAATAAGCCCAAAGTCTTTATTTATTCAACAAGTTTGCATGCACATATCAATTATTTATTTTTGGCTTTAAACTATCCATGATAGGGCAATCTATATAATGTGGTTAGTCCAAAGCATCAAATCCAACCATCAAGTTATCCAAACCTCGTTATATTAATCTATGGCATCTATTATACCTTCCATCACAAATATGCACGACAAAATCAATACAAGAAAACACGTAAAGACAAATCCTTGCAATTTATTTATCTGGATCATTATCATATGAAACACGTACATATATAAAATATCTATAATCATGCATATTATAATATACCAAGATTCTTACCTCTACCAATGATAAACTCAAATACAATATTTACCGGTCTATACCTAACATGCCCAATTAACTTAAAATCAATATAAATCCAACTCACCCATAGTATGCACCAGACCAAGAAATAAATAAATTATTGCTAATTTTCTAAATTCAAAGTTTTAATATTCAAATTACCTATAATTTTTCTATCTTTCTTTAATTCAAAATTAAAATAATTAAATAATTAGAATTTTATCTTAAAAATAAGAGCATAAATTTTTTTGCTGGGCTTCTTGTTTGAATGACTATATCTCTGCATAAAATAAAGGTCATGAAAGAGATTTACGCCGGTCGGTTGGGTCCACCCAAAATAAGGTCAATTCTTCGCCGGTCCACCGAACACAAGGTCTGCCAAGGTCAATCAAGAACATAAGGAACTTTCACAGGGTCCACCCAACGCGAGAGCGAGAGGAAAAGAGAGATCGAGAGTCTCACGTCAGAAGAGGGGAGAAAGAAGAAGAAAACCAGGGAATGAGGAAAAAGAGAGGAAGAAGAGGAGGTAGGGAAGCAGCATAGCAGTGGTGGTGGTCAACAACCGGATCACAGGCGTTCCAAAGGCTTCGGCCAAAAGTCTTGGCAGCGTGCAGCAGCGGCGACTGTGGCCGGAAAAAGAGGAAAGGAAGAGAAACAGGGGAACTAGTCCGCTCGAATTTTTTTTCCGACAATTTCACTATGAAATCTGGGCCGGCGAGAATAATCCGGAGGGGCTAGATCGGGGGGAGGTAAGGATGTAGTACCTCGACTCCGGCGAGGTGTCGAGGAAGGCCGCACAGCGGGAAAGATGCCGGCACTGTGAACAGGGGCGACGAGCTGCAAGAGTAAAAGAGAGGGAAAGAGGCTTCGGTGCTTGACGGTGAGGCTCAAAGGGGGCTAAAGGCACATAATTAGACGTGGAGGTGAGGTCTACCGTCTCCGGCGAGAATTGCCGGCAGCCACGGCGACGGCGATGAACTGCAGCCAAAACCTAAGAGAAGCCAGAAGAAGAAGAAGAAGAAGAAGAAGAAGAAGAAGAAGAAGAAGGAAGGAGCGGTTTGGCCTGGAGCTTCACAAGGAGGATGGTTGGGAGCTTTATAGAGGCGGAGGCTAGGGTGTCCTAGCCTCCGGCGAACTCGAGAGGGAGTCAGGGAAGGTTCCAAACCCTGTCTTCGCGGGGTACTTTCAGGCTCATGGGCCGGTTAATGGACCAGGCCACAATGAGCTAAGCGGGGCCGAAAGGCTTATGGGCAAACAATCTCTCCACGGAGAGATTCTGAAGGGGAAACAATCGTAGCTCAAGAAATTTAAGTGACTCGTAGCTTACTATTTAAAATTTTAGTCTTCAGTGAAAACATATGATAATTAGCACTACAGAATTCATCAATCAAGTTGAAACTACATTAAGAACACTACTAAATAGGATGATAGAAGCATCCCTTAGCTCTCAAGTATTTGAAGGTTAGGGACTTCACATTAATTAAAAAGACCTCATAGAGTTCCATCAATCTCCATGTTTTACCCTGGATTAAAAACTGTTAAGCTTGCATGGTCTAAATGAACATGTCATGAAGCACACATCCTTGTGGCCTTATCTGAGGGGTATTTGGGTGATAAGAGTTTTGGTGGCATAGATCTCTATTATCTTGATGCAATCAATAAAGCAGCAAGCTATATTCGGTATCTTGTGCTCATTTGCATTCTTCCAGCATGGTTCTACAAGAACAGTACAGCTTGAAACTAGTCCACTTAATGAGTTCGAGAAATAACATCTTTGAGGTGCATAGCTGTAAGCCTTCTAAGATCAACAGAATCACCCAACACCAGTAGCCATTAAGGCAGGACCAACTTCAGTTTCAATAATGACTGGCATATCAAAGGGCAATTGGCAGAGTCTCATGATAATCAAACACACAAGTTTCATAGTGTATTTAACAAAATCATTGTTTCATAGTGTAATAGTAGTCGTTCGATTGATAGCTTTGTGCATCTATTAAGCATGATAATATGAAACATATATATATATATATATATATATATATATGAAAAGA
>JAOXJJ010000639.1:541343-566517 GCA_025769935.1 Phoenix roebelenii | reverse complement strand
AAAATAAGAAACATATATATATATATATATATATATATATATGAAAAGATTGCATAACAGCCATTATGAATGGCATTTTATATACATTAAGAATATGGAGGGGCCTTAAACCATTACAAAAGTAATGATAGTATTATAACAGTCATTATTTTCCTTGTGAAAAAAATCCCAAGTTCAAGAACCACAGCTCTAGCAAGAATTAGAGAGTTTACAGATTGAGAACCAAAGACAAACATGAATTTGAAAAAAGAAAAAATCCAGAAAAAAAGGGCTCACAGTCTTCAAAAAGTCTGGACTACTGTTAAGTGTTAAGCATAACCTGGTTGATTTTAACACATTTAAGAATCTCACATGGAAAATCTAATGATAGCTTTGATTACTGGCGATAAATCGAGTCATATGTTGATGCAAGTCTAGTGCACTCCAGCCAGCATCACTCAGCTCATCAGCAAATCCAACAGATTCTCATGATCAATAGGTGTCAGATAGGTTGGTTACAAGTAGAGTAGTAAGTTCTCAAATCTAGCAGCATTTACATGTTGACGATGGATGTGGCGAGGGGAATGAACATGGATCATACATGTGCTAGATATAAAACTATCTGCATGTCCATATCCATTTTCATTCAGCTAGTATAGATATCTGTACCTATGCATACCCATATTCATCGTAAATGGTCTTGGACACAAGCACTATGTATTTCAAGAAATATTTCTGCATCTTGGATGAATGTACATATAGATACAAATATCAGGCCATTTTGGGATAAAGGAGTATATGTGATTCTATCATACTAGACCCATTTGTGAGCCCTGTAAAATTTTCATGTGATGTATGAATTCTTTTAGAATTTTAACAAAAAATTAGAATCTTTTTCCATGAACAATCAAATGCATGTAATCACTTTCATCATCATTGTCATCATGGAATCATCATCATTTTCCAAGCCTTTTCCTATCAAATACATTCAGCAGCAAAGCATGACTCTATGTTGCGAAGGCTCAATGGAAGAATTGAGCAGATTTTAACATCAACCTTCAGCCTAACGCCAACTCTCTAAATCTGGTATAACAATATTGGCTAATGTAAAATTAGGCATGAGATAGGCCTGCAATGAAACCTATATGGCCAGTTGGCAGGTAAAAACATATCCCTTATTTTTTGCAATTTAAGCTTATGCAACCAAGGTTTAACCCTCTAAAATTCCCCTTGAGTTGTAAATAGATTAGATGAACCTAATGAAACATTAATAGCTTTATTTTATGGATTGGAAAGTCAATTGATGAGAAAGTCATAACTAGAAGATGGTAACAAGGTGTTCATGGTGGCAATAATGAGGGTTAACATGTGGTTAGCTAGAGGGGTATATTTTGGGACAAGTATAACAAAGGAATGTTAGAAGAGGAGCAATAGATAAAATCAAGGAGGTGAAAATATAAGCAAGAAGAGCCAACGGGAGTCTTGATTTGTAGGGTGTCTAGGAATCTATGTTTAGGTGTTAAATATTTTTTAGGGCTCAAACCTGTCAAATATGTTAAGATTATTTAGCCTAATGCAACTTCAAATCCTCCACTGTCTAACCTAAAATTGCCTACAGGACTCCATCTAATCGAAAAGGATAAAGTAACAAGGGTCTTACACAATATCATATATTCAGTGAGACCTTGTCAAGTTCAAAGAATTTGACCACCAAATTGACCATTCTAAGCATTCATTTTCAAATGGGCTTTCACTAACCAAAAAAGTTGCTGTCAAATTATCCTTAAGGGCCACCTTAATCACTTATTGAGTCACTGGATATTTCAATAGAATAACAATCCCTTTGACAACAATCATGGCTTCCCCAGGTTCCACTTTTCAATCTTGGTCCCTTGCTAGTGGAATTTCAAACTTGATCAAGAAAGGCACAACTAGGTAGATAATCATGAAATGTTTAATTGGTTCATCCAACCTAAGCAAACAGTAGGAAATGAGAGCAACTATTAATCAATACACTCAAATTCACACCCATAACTAAAGAGAATGATCTAATGCAAGAGAACTGAAACTACATTCTGAATCCAAAATTGAACCCAGTTAAACTTAATCTAAAACCATAGCCTTTTTAAAACCAGTTTATTAACAAACTAATCTTATACCTACCTAATAAATCTGAATTTAGTAATTTCAACATATACTACCTTATTAATTCAGCCCTGATTAACTTATTTAATCGAATGCAATTAGTGCTCCACCCAATTAACTCCCTAAATTCGCCTTTTAAACCATAACCCACTCAGTCCCTCTTAACATATATAAGCCCAATGAGTGAAGAATCAATTAGTGTAAATAAGTATAATAAAACTTAAAGAGCCAACCTACATTTGAATACCCAAAAAGCGGAGTCAAATCTCGACTGTTATAAAGCAAACTTAGGGATTTGGACTCCATCCAGGAATTGACTCTAATTTCTCATTATTTCTCAACAATGCTTTAGCTTCCCTATCTTATATTGAGGAATGAAAAGAACCTCCCATTAACTCCCAAATAATACCTCTACTTCTTTTCCTATTTCTATCTCATCCCTCATCTTGAAATGCACTTTTAACATATCCCACCTTCATCAACGCCATTATAGCTGTCAACCAGGTAGCACGCTTTCAGTCCAGGGCAACAACAAATAGTTTTAGAATGCTACCTCCATTGATTCTTAAACAGTTAATCCAATTCAGGTTGGAATTAAATTCTTAGTGTCCTCATATACCTAATTTCTTTTCAGTAAGGTCAAACATCACATTGTTAAAGGGAAGGGTTAAACTTTACATCATTTTCTGCATTTAATTGTCTTCAAATTTGGTTAAGAAAAAGCTTATCTGTAGACAACAATAGCGGAACACTGCTAACCACGGCCTCATATACTTCTCATTTTTTTTAATAATCTGTTGTTCAACTGTTGTCTCCTTTTTGCAACTATGAATTGTTTCTAAGACGCTGTTAAACCTGAAAAAGCTCAAGGGCTGTGCAGTTCTCAGCCATAATTAGCCATAAAAATGTCACATTATGGATCAGGTGGTAAAAATGTAAAATTCTTGCGAAGCGTGCACATGAACAACTTTTCAGGCCACCTTGCATAAGGAGACAGGTGCACAGCTCATACGATTTGTTGAATAAACATGAGTTAATGATTAAATTGCCAAACCATAATTTATGTCTTCAATGAACTTTTTATGTGCGCTTAATGGGTGCTAGAAAGTGAGAAGGTATTTACAAAGAAAACCCAATCATTAAGAGCAGCTACCATGTCTTATCCTGAGCTCTGCGAGCTGCGTGTCAGGATCCGGTTATGGACGCCTACGTGCCAACCTCGGGGGCGAGACCGATCTGCCACCTTTTCTTTGTAGACGACTGCCTCCTCTTAACTAGGGCAAGGATGAGGGACGCCACGACTCTCAAATGCATCTTGGAGGATTATTGTGAGGCTTCGAGTCAAAAGGTGACCCTCCTCAAGTCAAGCATTTGCTTCAGTCTGAAAACCAAGTTGCGGGTGAAGCAAACCATTAGGAAGCTCCTTTGCATGAGGGAGCAGGAGGGGCTTTGGGTTTGCCTGGGCATCCCCATCACCAGGAGGAGGCTGCAAACGATGGAGTGTCTAGGTATGGTACAACCTCTAGGAGCGGCCGGAAGCTTGGAGAGCAGTGTCATTATCTATGATGAGTAGGCCAACTCTTGTGAGGTCTCTTGTGAGGTCGGTCCTTAGTTCTATGCATGTCCACCTTATGTCAACATAATTATCCTAAAGCCAGTGCTGATAAGAATTGAGCAGATGTTTCAGAGCTTCTTGTGGGACTCATATGGTGGCGGATATGGAGTGCACCTGCTAGCCTAGGGCATCGTTTGCCGGTCGATTCAGAATAGGGGGCTAGATGTCCATTCTCTGCTTATAAGGAGAAGCACTGGTTGCCGAACATGCTGCAAGATTAGTCCTCGAGCCTTAGTGCCTATGGAGTTAGATGATGATAGCCCGATATTGCTCGAGAACTGTTGATGGGGCTTTTTAGAGTGGTCAAGATATTCCTTTATGTGAAGAGAGATCTGTAGGTATGTTCCCACTGTCCGAGCAAACACTAGATAGCTGATTGGAGATGGGAGTAGTGTGGATGTTATGCAGGACCCTAGGATGGACATTATCCCAGTGGGGCTTTGGCTTTGCTAGTCGGTGATCTCCTCCAGCCTGATGGGGCAAGGTAAACTCTAGCCAAATTGGTCATCTTTTTGGAGAGCACCTTGCAGAGAGAGTACACTCGTTGGCCGTTCCTAGGTGCGTTGGTTCAGATGTGAGGGTCTGAAGTACCTCATGTAGCCTAAAAGTTAGAGTGAAGGACATCTAGAGCCTTCTCCAAAGCGAGCTAAGTAAGAAGCAGGAGTTCTAGCCTGAATTTAGAGGTTTGGCCTCCACCCGAGAGTTATCTTGTTCCTTTGGAAGCTGACTTGGGGTCATCTACTAACGAGAGTTGTTCTAAGCAGGCACGGGCTGAGCATCCTGTCGATCTACCGTGGGTGCGAGGTGGAAGAGACTATAGGTCACGTCCTGCTCTAGTGTGATCATGCCGTGAGGGTGTGGAGGCTTACCGATATTCTGCCGAATGCCCTATGCCAGGCTGGCTATTTCATCCAAACACTTAAGAGGTGGGCTAGCTCTCCTCAAATTTGGTACGTGGTCATCAGGACAACTTATACCACTTACCATATTTGGATGGTGAGAAACACCTAGATTTTTGGGAAGAGTAGTCCCACACTATGGTTGGTCATGGAGAGAAACTGCGTGCAGGCTGCGAAGATCACCCATTCAGGTTCATTGAGCAGTTACTGATAGCTTGGGGCACTTTAGACTCTACCTTTGCTCTTGTAGCGTCTCGGACGGTGTATATCACCTAGGAGCACCCATCCCTAAGTTTTCTCAAGGTCAACTTTTATGATTGTGTTTTGGATCGTGGCAGAAAGAGGGGTGTAGATTTTATGATCAGAAGCTCGAACTCTAAAGTGATAGCTACTGGAGGGAGCCCTATCTTTGACATTTCGGCCATAGGACGAAGCTGAGAGCAACTTGGGTTGGTTTGTATCATGTTCAGCATATGCTGTAGGCCAATGCCATCATTCTCAAAGGTGACTCGGCTATAGGGATCGGCTAGATTTAAAGGTACACTAATAACGCTGAGGCCACCACCCCCTATTTCGAGATATTTGGAATTTTGCTGGTGGTGACATTACCTTCTGAGCAAAGCACATATATATATATAGGGAGGCTAATAGAACTGCGAACTGGGAGGCTTCTTTTGTGGTTAATCATATCGAAGGATAGTTGTGAATTGGTGAGGCGGAACTGCCTAGGGCATTCCATAACTTGTTATATTTTGACTTTTTGTCGTATTCATACTAGACTTGTATGAGTTCTCTGGTGTAGCAAAAAAAATAGAAAAAAAAAAAAGAAGATAGAGAGGATAAAACTGATGCACGCCATGTATAACATTCACAACAAATACATATATGTTTCGATAGAGTTACAACAGAAAAAACTAAAAGAGACATTCAAAGAGAAAATAAGAAAAAAAAAACTTGTACATGGATAGATAATATCGATGTTTTAATATAATATAATAATCACATGGCTTATGAGATACATGACATGACCGGCAGCCACTCAGCATGATGTCAAAGCGTAAAGGTGCATCTCCTTGCCCAACAGCTCCACCAACAATCTTCACCCAGCATCAACTACTAGAAATAAGGGACAAATGGAGGCACTGTACCTACGAAATAGCGTCTGGAAGATTTCAACGACCAAGCTCCGGGTAATGTCACAAGAATGAAATATGAATCTATTAAGAGGTTAGCAGACAACATTATGTGACTTCACAGCTAATCTAGCCTGTAGGACTTCAGACATCATTCTTGAAGACATCCAAGAGTCAGATTGCTCCATGGAACTTAAACGCCAGATGATGGCCCAGTTCCCACCCAATTCCTTGTACTTCGACATGCAATGCTCTATGGTACTGACTAATCTAAAACCATCCACAATCCTATGATTTTTTTGCTGATGAGAAGTAATGAACAATACTGGAACCTCTTTTACTAGTGTTTGCACGCTTATGTGGCTGAAGCCAGCCTTGGACTTCTCTTTGGATTTCCAAAGGCAACTCATCAATTATAGACGGATCAATATCTTCAACATTGAAAGTCCACGTATCAAATTTTTGTCTACTTTGATTGGGATGAGTCCCAGTGTCATTGCTGGCCTCTGCAGGCCCCCCTTGCTCAATTTTGTTTATTCCTGAATAGTTCTGACTTCCTGAATGAGAATTTCAGTCAATAATGGTAAAATGGATACTCAAATAGCAATGTATGGCACAAAGACTGACGGAAGAATCAGACTAACCGGAAGATGATAGGGGTGCATGATCTTGAAAGAAACCATTCAATGCCTCTTTTGTTGTACAAGAGGAGTTGCTGCTTTCAATACTGGCTGCACACTTAGGTGGCTGAACCCAGCCTTGGACATCTCTTTGGATTTCCAAAGGATCAATTATAAATGGATCAATATCTTCAATATCGAAAGTTTGTGCATCAAACTTTTGTCCAGCTAGATCAGGATGAGTGCCAGTGTCATTGTTGGCCTCTGCAGGTCCTCCTTGTTGCTCAATTTTGTTCACTCCTGAATAACGCTGATTTCCTGAATGAGAATTTTTTCAGTCAACAATGGTAAAATGGATGCTCAAATAGCAATGTTTGGTGCAAAGAATGATGGAAGAATAACTTACCAAAAGAAGACAAAGGTGCATAATCTTTAAAGAAATGATTCAATGCCTGTTTTGTGGTCCAAGGGGAGGAACTGCTGCCTAGAATACTGGAGCCTCTTTTACTAGTGTTTGCATGCTTAGGTGGCTGAAGCCAGCCTCGGACTTCTCTTTGGATTTCCAAAGGCAGCTCATCGATTACAGATGGATCAATATCTTCAACATTGAAAGTCCATGTATCAATCCTTTGCCCAGTTTGATTGGGATGAATGCTGGTGTCATTTTTGGCCCCTGCAGGTGCTCCTTGCTGCTCAATTTTGTTTACTCCAGAATACTGCTGATTTCCTGAATGAGAACTTTTCAGCCGATAATGGTAAAATGGATCCTCAAATAGCAATTTGTGGCACAAAGAATGACGGAAGAATAAGACTTACCAGAAGATGAAAAGGGTGAATGATCTTGAATGGAACCATCCAATGTCTCTTTTGTCATACAAGAAGAGGAATTGCTTCCCTGAAAAAAATTTAAAATCGAGCATTTGGCCTGCCATAACCAATGATGCTTTTAGCAAACAAATATACAGCTCACCTGATTCATACAATGTTCAAATAACAATAAAAATAGAATCCAAGTAGGCATATCTATAAAAAATTAAGGCATACAGCGCCCCAAGCTTAGATGTTCAGATCATATATAAGCTGATACTAGGTTATTAGATCATAGTTATTCAAAATAACTCACAGGACAGGCACATGCTTACACTACTATTAATAGTGTCCGCACAGGAGGTCTTTCTTTCCAACATCTGCAATTAATATCAATTATTTCATTATGCAATATTTTATCAGTTTTAAAAACAATACTGTGTCACGTATCCCATTGCTGTAGCCTACAAGATTAGCATTCACATTTAAAGAACGGAAGGTCTAAATCATAGAAAAGACATAACATTATATAGAGTTAAGTCTGAAAGTGGCTACAAGGCTATCTTTCAAAACAAATGTGCCCATTCAGTATTGCTTTTGTTTTCTGTTTTAATTTTCTCAAACCCAAGAAGAAAAAAAACCAGATTTAACAGCATGGATGATGAAAACCTTTTGCTTTTTTTCTTTCAAATTGCTTGTAAAATCTTCAGCATTTGGAAGCAAAGACTTATTGCTTTCAAGGAGGGAAAATAGAAGCAAGAATACCTTCAACATCCATATCTCCAGGGTAATTCACTCATTTGTAGAGAAACAAAAAAAATGCCAAACAGGCCCAAAAGTTTTGGACGTCCCTAGCTGATATTTCAGGAACCAAACTTGTGGAAATGAAATTAGCAAATCAAAGGATGGGCTTCATTATCTTGGTTAAAAGGTGCATAAGAAAAAGAATAACTAGTTGAATAAAAAAATAATGAAAATTAACATATCCAACTTCAAAGCAGAGCAGACCAAGTGCATTAATTCCAATCCATCATTCTTATAAAAAATCAGATTGCTGCTCAGATTCAGCCACTCCATTTGCAATATGCTCCTAGCACCCATAATGACCACTCTACCAACTTATGTCTAATAAGGTACCCAGCACCTGTTATGTGCCGTTGGTGGGATCTGCACATAGTCCAGCTATTGAAGGAAAATGCACATGGTTATTGCTTGGTCAAGAGTCCCAGTTATTTGAATAAGGTTGTTTGCTTTGGTCAAGAGTCCTAGTTGTTTCAATAAGTCAAGGGTGTTTTGTTAGTTGAAATAATGATGCATGAGTCAAGGTTGTTTAGAAGTTGTTTGTTAGTTGCGATCATGGGTCCTTAGAAGTAGGTAAGGGTGAAACAACATGCCAAATATGTTCCACGTGGGAAGAGGTAGTCATCTATAAAAGCCCATACAATCAGCCAGAAGAAGGACATTTTAATATCAATCTACTCTCCTTGTTATTGGAAAATTCTCTCTCCTCTATCTTTTTGTATTGTAGATCTTGAGTACTTATATAAGATCAAGGAACCCAAATAATATCTTCCGGCTAACCATTTTGGGTGACGTCCTGGGTTATTACAAATGGGTCAGAACGGACCCAACCCATAACCTATATAGGTCGATCGTGGTGCTTGTGATTAGACTGAATGAATTTGAACCCTTAGCCCGACGAGGAGGTCAGGGTTTAAATGAGGAAAGCATACAAGGACCCGTGCGGGCGTGTTAGTCCTATATCGATTATTCGCTAGGTAGATTTTGGGTACTTATATAGAGTCAAGAAACCTAAATAATGCATTCCAGTTAGCCATTTTAGGGGAGATCTTAGATTGTTACAGCCCCGTACCGCCCAGTATGGGGCGTACCATACTGTACCGAAAGAAAATCGGTATGAAACACCCCTTCAAGTTGGTACAAGTCTCGTACTACCCGTACTGAGGCGTACAGACCTATACTGAGGCGTATCAAGGTGCGTACCGTCTGTACCGAAACGTACCGAGATGAAAATTGAAAAATAAATAAAAAAATATTTCGGCATAGAGGTATACCGTACCGAACCAATAAGGTACCGATACGGTATTTAGTACCAAGACTGTGGACCTTGGTTTTGGCCATGCAAAAATAGAGGCCATATTTGTTGAGACACCATATTATTGTCAGAACAAATTTGAAGAGATTGAAGCATCTGTGGGAGCAGCATATTTATACTAAAGCACAATAGAAGTGGCTTATCAAACTTATGGGATATGACTTCGCGATTAAATACAAACGGGGCCTCTCCAATAGGGCAGCAAATGCATTATCTAGAAGACAACAAGGGTCAATGGCAGCCATTTCTCAACCAATTCTCAGGTGGTGGGAGACTATAGAGGATGAGAATACAAGACATCCAGACATGATATGCCTCGAGCAACTTTTTGAAGCTGGTGAAGCTGTAGGTCTCTGGCAACTCAAGGATGCGGTAATGTTCTACAAAGAATTTATCTTCCTAAAGATTCAGAACTAATAGACACTGTCATTTAGAGGTGCATGGCAGTACACAAGGGGGTCCATAAGACTATTCATCGGGTGAAGTCCAACTTCTATTGGCCTAGAATGAAATCAAAAATCAAGGAGAACATTCATGGATGTGATACGTGCCAGAAAAATAAGGTGGGCCATCTGTCTCCCTCAGGCCTATTGCAACCATTACCTATACCCACTCAGGTATGGTCCGACATTTCTATGGATTTTGCTAAAACATGACCTCCTTTAAAAGGGAAAAATGCCCTGGTTGCGGTCATGGACCATTTATCTAAGTATGCTCACTTCGTGCCTTTATCTCATCCATACACTACACCCAACGTGGCTCGAGTATTTTTGGAAAATATATTTAAACTACATGGAATGCCCTAATCAATTGTATGTGGCAGAGATCTAACTTTCACAAGTGCATTTTGGAAGGAGTTTTTCAAATTGAATGATACAAATTTAAATTTTAGCTCTTCATATCACCCACAAATGAACAAACAAACAGAGGTTGTCAACTGAACAATGGAGATGTTTCTTCAATGTTTCACCAACACCAAGCCACGAGACTGGGTACGTTGGATACCGTGTGTCGAGTTCTATTATAATAGCAATTGCACCCCTCTATCCGTTGGATGCCATTTGAAGTTGTTTATGGAAGGGCTCCGCCGACTCTGCTTTTGTATGTACTTGGAACTGCCAATGTAAAGGTTGTTGTTCAGGAGCTTAGAAGGAGAGACCAAATCGTACGTGAATCAAGAAGTAGGTTGGTCGAAGCACAAGGTCGCATGAACAAGTTTATGATAAAGGAAGGACGGATCGGGTGTTTAAGGTGGATGAACATATATATCTAGAATTGCAACCTTACAAGCATGTTTGGCTCTTTGACACAATCAAAAATTGGCACCATGGTTCTACAGTCCTTACCAGCAAGGTCGTTGCCCTAGGTCAGGTCCTCGAACGCTATCCGCAACATCAAGGCGAAGATCCAGGACAAGGAGGGCATCCCTCGAGGTTGGCTCCTACAGCCTCCTTGGGGCCACACAAAGATCCAAGACAAGAAGGGCATCCCCTGGGATCCGCTCCTATGGCCATAGATCCCAGCAACGATCTAGTGCAAGGAGGGTATTCCCCCGAATCAGCTCCTGTGGCCTCCTCGAGGCCTTCGTCGTTGCTACCACCGCCGACCTCACCATCATCAGCGCCGCCCCCGCCGTTACCGTCATCATCGTCGTCGAGGCTAGAGAAGTCCATACCCGAGAAGAGCCACTGAGCTTGAGCTCGGCATGCTTCGAAGCCCTTTCCGAACGTGTCGACCACGTTCTCCAAGGTCTCCTCTCGGAACTCCTTGACCACCTTCGCAACCCCTAGCCTCGGCAGCCTTTCGCCTGACTTGGACCAGCATCTTAGAAAGCTCCATGGCCTTCTTCCCAACAGCGTGGAAGGCATCCCTGGCCGTGGACAGCTGCCTCTCCATGATTAGGGCCTGGCTCCATGCAGCAAAAGCATGAGCTTCTGCCGACTCAACTTTGCATTTAGTTGCATTCACCCTCAATTCGGCCTGATGGGCCCGCTCCTCGGCCGCCTTCACCCTTAGTTCGGCTTTTCGAGCCCACTCCTCGGCAGCCTCCGCGCCCGCCTCGACCAGACGGGTGTGCTCCTCGGCGGTCTCCGCCCTCACCTTGTACTCTGAGATGCTCCTCGAGAATATCTTGATCCTCTCATTCAGGTAGTCGAACTCGACGGTGTGCTAAAAAGAAGGCAAATTAATTTCCAAGGAAAGCGACTTAATGAAGATCTATGAAACTTACCCGAATGACCGTAGCGAAGACCCCGTTACAGAACTCGGTGGGGTGAAGGGAGCGCATGAGCTCCATGTTGGCTCGAAGTTATATGGCTCGAACCAGCTCTCTCGCCACTTCGGAAGACTCTAGAGCTGAGTCGGACTCTTCGATCGCATATTCTAGGAAATAGGTCCAAGAGGCATGGGCCGAGGCTGAGGGGCCCTCTTTGGCCGGAGCAGACAGACCCGGATCCGATCGAGCGAAGGTGCAAACCTCGGGAGATGGTTGGCACAGAGGCGTGGAGGCAGCATAGGGTTGGGCGAGGACGACCCTCTCCGGAGAGGCCGACTTGATCGATTGAACAACCTCGACCTCGGGGTCGACCTCTATAATCTCCTACCAAGGTACAGACACCTTGAGAGGGACTTCAAGCACCAAAGCTTCAGCAGTGGCCTCAGCAGCAGCTTCAGTAGTAGGAGCCGAGGACTCCCCCGTCGACTTTTTCCTTTAAGAGACCTCACCCTCGGTGACCACAACTGACCTCCTCTTTTTCTTTCTCCTCTCACAAATCAACGCGAGATCAGTCTTCATGGCAGCAAGAGCTGCAAAACCAAAGACAAAGTTAGCCCGCAACACCAAGGTGAAAAGATAAAAAAAATCCAGGAGAAGCTTACCCTGGGGGTCGACAGGGCTTAGATCGGCCTGAATCAGAGCCTCCTCGAACAACTCCTGCAAGGTAGAGATCTTGGATCGAGATTCTAGAAACCTGTCCAAGGTCCTTTGATCATCATCGAACAACCTCAGGGGCCGATTCAAATCTCTCCAAGGCACCCTCCCCACGATGTCAAACCTCCATGGCTGCTCCGAGTGAACAAAGAAAAACCTTCATTGCCATCCATTGATGGAAGAGGGAGGACCTTAGAGCAACTGTCAGTCTTTCCGAGGAAAAACATACCATAGTTGTTGTCTCGAGGATGCCTCTTTAGAGTGAAGCACCCTCGAAAAAGGGACATTGAGGCAAGAGTTCAGCACTAGTTCGGTCGGAACGAGGTATTAAGACTCCATCAATTGTACAAAGAAGGGGTGGAGAGGAAGTCTCAGCCCGGCCCGCAGTGTCTCCTCATACAAGCTGAGCCGAGAAGGGTGCGGGTTGCTCACCCGGTCACTAGGACCAGCAAGCTCAAAGGTGAACTCGGAGGGCATAAAATGCTGAGCTCGGATGAGATCCATTTTCTCTTGAGTAAGGATGGATACCTCATAATCCGGGCCCGACCGACCTCAGACTCAGCCTCACCCAGAGGTGACAGCAGCCAACCATGAGAAGAGCGATCATATGGCTGACTCTCTTTTGAGGCGTTGGCCTCAACCCTGCTCATGGTGGCCAAAGAAAGATGAAGGGAATGACCAAGAAAACGATTAAAAAGGGCGAGACAAAGAAGACAGGAAAAGGGCTAAGTAGCCGAGGATCGAAAATCCACCAAAAATTGAGAAGCACGAAGGATGCCAGAGCCGGAGATGGACTTCGTTGGAGCACCACCCGGTGGCCTAGACACTCAAGCGCTTGGATGGAGCAAATGGAGCAAGAAGTAGAGACCGAAGGTTGGGGACACCTTTATATAGGGGCATGGACGACCCCAATCAAAGCGCCGGTCATGCTACCTGAGCAAATCGAGCCACGTGTCAGCACAGGGCACGATAGGGGGCGATCCACCAGATCGCTGCATTAATAGCGTCTTGGAGTCATCCCACAATGATGGCATAGCCTAGATTCGCCGATGCTTCGGAAAGACAAATTGGCGCACTTATTGCCCATGACAAAAGTCTTACCCTCAATCAAAATGACAACTTGACTTTCGTCGCCCGAACTAAGATGCAATCGGCCTCGAAAGTGGGGAGCAAGTGTTAGAAAAAATATTAGACACCTCCCTCGGGCCAAACCTACCCCTTTACCTCGGACGTATAACGAGAAGACCTCGACCCCAGCCGAGCAGCCGACCAACTGAAATGAGATAGCTCGGCCCCAGCCAAGAAGCCAATCAGCCGAAGAGCCCTCAGCCGAAGAGAACAATCAGCATGTGTCGACAAAGATTGATAGTCCAAACAACCGATAGCTTTGGCAGCCTGCAGTCGTGGCAGCACCATGATCTGCGCCCCACCAACGCTACCCGCCACCCACGCGGTCTGGCACCACGCCTCGACCGTACTACCAGCCATTACCTGGCCATCATGCATGCCATGTCAAGCAAGATAATAACAAAATGGACTCCCCTATATAAAGGGGCAGCCTAGGAGACCTTAGGTACACACGCAATATTACTCACAGAGACTACACTCTGCTGAAATTTTCTTCCTTCTATGTTGTTGCCTCACTATTCTAACTTAGGCATTGGAGGATCCCCCACCGAAAAGTCTCTGGAAAGCGGACATTTTGCAGGCCACGTCCGCAGGAGATCCACCCCCCATACCTTAGCCAGCCTACTCAGCTCATCTCCAGTCGACCTTAGGATCGTCCGAGCTGCACTCTGACCTCAACCTGGATTCGGTGACAATACCTGCCTTTGCCATGTTGGCCAAGGTTGGCCCCAACCAAGGAGTGTTGCATCCACCAATTCCCTTGTTACATCCACACCACCCACAAGCCAATTGGGGCCCTTTCAATTTCCTAAGCCCCAGTATTTACTCTTCCTCATGGGTTTCTCCTCCATAGAACCATAAGAGAGCAAAGTCTATACAAATTAATATAACATATTTGCTACTAGATTATGTACTATCACAAGAAATCGCTTTTTCTAGCCTCTATCTTTGCATTGGTTTGCCTTGTATTATCGCAAGAGTTTTCCCTCTCTAACCTCTACCCATCAAGTATCTAGTGTGATGTATCCTATAATAATGATATGTCTAATCGATATATATTTCAAAATTGACATAGGTGAACTCTTTGTTGTGATTAAAATTAGAAAAATTCCAATTAGTATTTTCATAATTTCCATATGCAATATCTAATTTTATAATTAAAATATTTTTTGATGCATCACTAGTCAGACCCCAGTTGATTTGATCCAATAGTTAAATAGTTCAAGCCTACTAACCACGGTGCCATTAACAAAGAATTGAAATATTGAATTCTCATTTAATCGGACTGCCCATGTCGAGTCCTCAATTTTTTAGTTGAAACCCCACCATACTTAGAGAAACCTAAATCTGTTAATAACTAGATAGTAGAAAATTATTCCAGACCGTTTTGGAGAATGTAAACAATGATAACCCTCCAACCAATTTTTCAACACTTCAACAAGAACATTTTTTCAGCTGTAAACTCAGGATCAAACCTTCAAATGTATGCACAATGGATTGGGAATGTGAAATAAGTTAATACGATATATGATTTGGCCAAACATATTCTTCAAAAATAAGAGTTAAACAATAAGTCAATTTCACTTCAAGAACAATAGATATGATGAAGTTAAGCATGCCCACTAGTTTAACATCGACCATGTCATATACCTTATCTTTCGACTTGTTGGTCCAGCTTCGTCTTCTGCAAAGAGTTTTATCTTGAACCAATGTGTCATTATTAACACCAATCTCTTCAGAGGCAACTTCATTCTGTTTCCCATTTTGATCTGAGGTCATGTAGCTTTTGCTTTTTAATGACTATCAGCCCTACAGTTATGGCGGAACAAAAGAAACCAGATGTAACTGAAACGTAGATACAAGGATGGAGTAATACCAGCAGGAGGCAAGGGAACAATTTCTTCCATGAACACATTTGAACCAACCAATGAAGTGGAAGGATTTTTGTCTTGAAGAAACCTTACAATTGATGTTCCCTACCAAAAGCAATGTGCACCAAATGACCAACTGAAAGCAATGAGTTGGTGTGTGAACATGCAAGAGTCAATTCTTTCATGTGATTCCATGAAAGTTATTAAGACAGAAAAAGCATAGTCAATTTTGGGCATCTTATAGAACACAAGAAGCTTTCCTGATGTTAGATAGTTCCAATGGATAGTTACTTCACTTAATAAAATTTTCGCATAACATCCTCCAGATTCTGTCCATAACATACCACAAGCAAGCGCAAGAAAGCATAGAAAATGAAGTTTAACAGTAAGTCAAGTACAAAAAAATAAAGAAGCAAATTGCTCCATTAGAAACACTTATTTTCCACACTCCACTGCAATTCAGTCTCGAATACATCAAAAAATGTTCTCAAGCAGACTAATCTTTTTCGTAGAATATGTGAACAATAATTTGCAGTTTATGAAAATGTGAATTTATTGTCCTATCACATGAACTTGCTGCAAGAAAGATTAACTTCAATCAAGAAAAGAAAGCAACAACAATTTTCAACCAGTAGTTTACTTACAGCCCTACTTTGAATTTGATAGCCTAGGTAACATAAACATTGGCCTAATGTTTTAGCACCATATGCTATGTACTTGTGAGTCATCATCTTGAGTGTTCCTCCTGAGGTGGAATACCAGGTACAGATAGTCTCTATAATCCATCCCACCGGCTCCAAATCGTTTCCGAGCCAACACCAACACGTCATAGGCATGTCTCAAATATTAGAATTCACCCTTGCTAACCTTAGACAATGTCAAAAGAATAGCCAATAATCTCTTTAGCATTATGATTATCCCGATGCCACTGCAGATAAGCCATATTGGCGTCATCAAAGGCTTCCTTGTCGGTTGGAGCAACTGGCTCCTCGTGACCCAATATCTGAGAAGCACCCTCACAAAGCAGCAAGCTCGTATTTCTTACGCCACTTCTCAAAATTATTTTATCTCAATTACCAAAAAAAAAATTCGCCTCGCAAAATAATCAGTTATCAAAGCAGTCATATTAAAGCCATAATCTTCAGAGAGGATAGAACTATACATGGAAATGAATCCCCGACCAAAATAAAGCAATAATGCATGAATGCAAATATGAACATCTCATGATCATAAAAATAATCTGACAGAATTTGGGTTTTTTTATCCAGTAGTGTTGTTTTATTGGATTTGGTGCTTTCACTCTACGTACATACTCAATAGTAAAGCCTATTGACTTCTCCAACCTATGTATACCCACTCTCATGTGTGCATTGCGAGTAGGACCAATTTGATGGAGTGGATAGCAACTTTCTTTCCCCTTTTTTAGGTGAACTTTAATATTGCAGGTACCACCATCAACACCAGCATTACCTAGGTCGGACACTCAACTTCCAGCCTTGGCCCTTATTATGCACAATGCCTGATGTCTAGTGGACACCACTGCATCCATGAGTTAAGTGTGGCCCACCATCTCCGTCAGGAGTCAAAATCTTATGGCGAGAGCTGCCAAGGCATGTGCTCCCACTCAATATGCTCCTTCCTGATTATGCATCACTAGAAGCATATAAACAAAAATAGGATTGGCCTCGAGGGCATGCGATTACCCAACATATGCTAGCACTTCATAGAGTGGGCAACAAAGGGCCATGTAGGCTCATATATGTCTACAAGCCCTCATATACACTTAATATTACAGGTCTTTTCTGAGGGATAAATAAACTTTGGATCAGCTTTGGATCGACCGCCGATATTATAAAGAGTGGAATATCATAGCATATCATATAAGCATTACAAATGCAAAAGAAAAATATATCCAACCATGCAAGCATCTCTAGTGGGGAAAAAACGAGCAATCATAACATGTGATAATGGAGTAAATAAAGTAATATCACAGTCCATCCAAATAGCATACATGCATGATCCTCACAATTTGCAGCTCCTTTCTTGGACATCCACACTTTAGATGTGCCTCATGATGCTCTTTGTAGAATAAAATACAAGAAAAAAAAAGATAAGTGTCAAGCTCCCTTCCATGATAGCCAATAATATAGTCTAGACCTGCATAGTGTATTGATAGAGGTCTTTAGTTTAAAATTTAATAACCATCAATGGGCAATTAACCACCATAAATTAAACTAGAAAGCACATTACACCATGCTACCATCCCATAGAGTTGACATCAGGGTTTGCTAAACTGGTCGGAATCGACTAATTTAGCCTGTACTATACCATAGAATTCGGTTCTGACCCCAACCGAAGGGTTTCTTGCCCGTACCAGTGTGAATCGGTGCGGTTTGCACCGGTACAAGCTCGGTACCGGTGGGAACCGCACCGGTACTCTCAGGAAAGAAGAAGAGGAAGAAGAGGAAAGGAGGAAGAAAGAGGAAGAAATAATAGGAAGAAGAAAAGGAAGAAGAGGAAGAAGAAGAGAAAGAGGAGAGAAGAAGACTACCTTGCGAGCCTCTTTCTTCCTTCCGAGCACCTCGTGGGGAAGAAGACCTCCCTTGCTCACGGGAGAAGGGGAAAGAGAGGAGAAGAGAGGAGAGAGGGGAAGAACGGCTTGGAAAGAAGAAGAGAACGAAAAAAAAGAAAAGAAAAGAAAAAAAGAGAGAGGCGTCAGGGGCAGCGCGCCCGCGCACGGAGGCTCGAGCGCGAGTAGGGAAATGCGTCCCCAACTCGCGCCCGCACGCGTTCCACGCGGTGCGAACCCCGCGCACGCGGTTCCCCCTGCAATGAGTGCGGTTCCCCGTGCTGCCAGGCACGGAGCAGCACGCGTGGTCTTTTAATGTGACAGAGTGGCATAACGCGGACGCGCACGCATCCGCACATTTTTTTTTCTTTTTTTTTCAAAACCGGTTTGATATCGGTTCCAACCGATACCGGTTTCCACCGGTACATCGATTCGATCGGTACCGCGTACCTTGGTTGACACTAGTTTTGGCATTACCTACATGGTTCGATCCACATATGCAATAAAATATATGTGCCCATTATTGATGCAAAAACTACTTGAGAGATTATGAGCATGGATATAATTGAATCCAAAATCCTCCAAAACCATTGATTTCTTCTAAGCAATTAATCTAGGTAATCACTTACAGATACCATCATGCATAAGTGTTGATCATCTTGGGTGCAAAACATTAGAACTTGTGGCCTTAAATAAATTATATGGTCCACCAAGGGTGGCCAACCACATACCATGCACCTTAATCATCTACATGTCGATTAATGGAAGCAAGATATTGTTGTTTATTCCCACTAAACCCCAAGATTAACATAATTACATCATCTCATGGCAAATATCTAACATTAATTATGCATGACAATTGCTGAACTTAATTATATCTTTTAATTTAATTACTTTCTAATCACATTCAAACCATGATAATATTTTTCCATGCACCCTATGTGATGCAACGAGAAAAAGAAGGGGCGATTTGACCGACAAGATTATACTTTGAGGATCAAAATAATAGAAGAAAATAGATTGAAGAATTTTTTACTTGGTGGAAGAAATTCTCTCGAAAAGAATTTTATTAAAATCTCAAAAGCGCTCCCTTACAATGTATTACATGCATATTTATAAGACATGATAGCCTAACCCTAATCGAGCATTAAACCCAATGTAGAATGATACTGAAAATAGAATTCGACAATAAGAAAAAAATGTTAGAATTATTCTATTATAAATATGGAAATGTGATATTGTCCCTAATAGAAAATTTGTAAGAAAATCTGCCAAAAACCTCTTCACTAGCATGCTCACTCGCAGGATAGAAATAAATTAAATTTATGCTTACTATAGTTTTTCGCCCGCGAATCCACTGGCTCCATTGACGCTTGGCCTGGTCTAGTTGGTCATACCTATTGGCTCTACTTTGTGCTGCATCATTCTACCCTGGTTGGAGAGAATTCACCCTGGACTTCAATTCTTCATTAGATGTACTACCATGGTATAACATAAGATGCTCAACATTGAAGACAACATGGGTGCAAATATGACTCAGTAGCTTCAGACGGTAGGCATTATCACTGATTTTTTCTACAATCTCACAAGGTCCAACCTTACAAGGAGAAAGTTTTTCCTATTCTCCAGTTGATAGGCGGTCCCTCATAATGATAGCCCATACATAATCACCAACCTCGAATATCACCCTACATCTATGCTCATCCATATTCTCCTTGTAATGCCTATTTGATTCTTCAATCTTCTAACACACCTGAACATGTATATCTTGAAGCTTTTGCACCATATCTTCATTTTTATTTTGTTTATGGCTCTATTATCTACACACATGCGCCAAGTTCCATCCTTCTTAGGAGTTAGGAGCGTTGGAACTACACAAAGACTCATGCTCTCACAAATATATTCTCTTTTCAGAAGTATATTAACTTTCCTAGACAAGTCTGCATGCTTTGTAGGGCTCATCCGATAGTGGGCTCAATTTGGAAGACTAGCTCCTGGAATCAAGTCAATTCTATGATGGATGATCGAAGTGGGGGTAATCTGGATGGAAGCTCCTCAGGAAAGACATCAGCAAACTCTTGAATAATAGGTTGAGCCATCTTAGGAATGCCACTATTTTCCACAGCTTCCTTTCCCAACAAAACCACAATCACGCTAGACTCTAAAGCAGCCATAGCAAATTGTGCTTGACAAAGAAAATTGCTACTCTCTCGAGGTTGTGGCTTAGGAATCGCTTCCTTCAATGGTAATACAATTTTCGTCCCATTTAGGACAAATAAGTGCTCTTCCTTCCATCATGCATTACACCTATCATACTGCCAAGGATGCTCAATAGAAGATGATAGGCATCCACTGCCACAAAGCCACACCAAGCTCAATTTTTATACTTGCTGCTAACAAAACACGATACCAAACACCTCTTTGACACGATAACCTCGCTAACTTTCTTTAACCAAGCTAGCTCATATGGATAGGGATGCTTTTTTGTGTTCATCTGCAACTTGGTCACAGCCTCTTCTGACACCAGATTATCATAGATACCACTATCAATAACCATCTTGCATGCATTTTCCCCAACTGTGAAAATGGTGCGAAAGATGTTATTCCACAACAAATCATCTCATGACTCACCCGTGGTGCAAAGTTGGTTCGTTGTACGACTCAAGATTCCCCGACATCTCCATGCACAATCTCCTCCCCTAGTTCATCCTCATAGTCGTCAAAAAACAGGCAATGCTTCATGACTTGTAGATTCCTCTTCATCATGCTCAACAATCAATAATAGCTTCCCTTCTCGCCCCTTTGGCTTCTTGCAGTCTGCAACTCTGTGGCCTAGTTCTCCACACTGAATGCATCGAGTTCGACCTTGTGCCTTTTGAATTGGCTGCAGAATTTGATAATGAGTTATATTGGATGGTATGGTACCCTTAGAAATATCAGAATTGCCTCCTGTAGAAACTCAGCTTGTTGATTTAGCACCTTGCAAAATCGATACTTGCCGATTTCTTGGCAACTTCTTTTCTATTACTAGAGCACACTAATGTGCCTCTGATACTGACCAACAACCCCTCAATAACATTCCATCTTGAATGCTTTGGCGTAAACCCCCAATATATCTCCAAACTAATTATTCTTGGGATTCAGCCAAATCATTCCGAGCGATCAATTAATAGATTTTCTAGAAAAATTATCAACTGAGTCACTTCCTTGCCTTAGATTTTGTAATCTATGACACAATGTATGAATATGTTTCACCTTTTCCCAATAATGATTTTTGGCTTGCCACTATGTTTCTTCATGATTTTCAACTAGTGCCACCGTGGAGCTGCCCTACCTCACAGTCGTGTTGCCACTAGAGGCACTTTCTCATCATCTGGAACCTCCATAAACTCAAGGATCTCCTCGACCATATAGAGCCAATCCAGAAACTCCTCCGCAGTCAAGCTCCCTGAGAACTCAGAAAGGTTGACTTTGAGGCCTTGCTCCCATCGCCTTGGATTCCCGCCAAAGGTCGGCCTCCCCTCTGATGCCTTTGGTGCAATCTTATGGAAAGGGTTGAGCATGTCCTCACCCTCGACCTCTTTCACGCATGAGGAGAGTTCAATTGCATGAAGCTATCGAGTAAGGGCTTCGATTTGGCACCGGACCTTCACTACATTCAAAACCAATCCGCTTTCTTGTGCTCCTCCTGTCGTGGCTACCTACACCATCTGTTTCTTTTTTGAAGCCATCTGAATCAGATCAGAAACTCGGGTTCTGATATCAACTGGCATAGTGGAAAAAAGGAGTGATTTGATCGACGAGATTATGCTTCGAAAATCAACACGCAAATAGAAGAAAATTAGATTGAAGAATTCTTCACTTGATGAAAAAACCTCTCTCGAAAAGAATTTTATTAATATCTCAAAGGTTGTCCCTTAAAATGTATTACATTCATATTTATGGGATATGATATCCTAACCCTAATTTGGGCATTAAATCCAATGCAAAATCATATTTGAAATAAGATTTGATAAAAAGAAAACATGTTAGAATTATTCTATTACAAATATAGAAACATGACTAAAATTTGATATTGTCCCTAATGAAAAAATTATAAAAAATCTACCAAAAACCTCTGAATCCTGTTCCCCCACACACTCGCTCACGGGATGGGAATAAATTAATTTTTTTCTTATTGTAGTTTTTCCTTGCGAATCTACTGGCTCCTTTAACATTTGGCATTATGGTCAATGGAACCATCCCAAACCGCCCAGTTCGTGGCATATGCCGAGTCGTACCAGCGGCAAACCGAGACAGTTCCGGCAAAAAAAAATAGCAATGAAGGGGGAAAGAAGGAAAGAGAGAAAAAGAGAGCATGGGAGGAGGGAGAGGGAGAAGGAGAGGGAGGGTGGCAGCTTGGTAGAGGGCCGGAGGGCCGAGGAGACGTGCGGAGGGGCGGAGAAGGGGCAGAGAAGGGGCTCCGCCTCCGATTTTTTTGTTTTGTTTAGAACAAGGTACCTGAGAGGGCCCCTATTTATTTTCAAAATTTTTAAGTGAAGTCGGCAAACTCTTTGTCAACTTCCCTCAATTTTTAAAAAAAAGAATTAAGTGAAGTCGGTAAGAGGTTTGCCGACTTCACTTAAAAATTTCGAAAATAAAAAGAAGCCCTTGGACCCTTGTTTCAAACAAAATAGGGGAACCGAAGACAAAGCCCCTTCTCCGCCCCTCCAAGCAGCTCCCCGGCGCTCCGCCGGCCTTCGACACTCTCCTCTCTCCCATTTTCTCTCCCCCGTTCTCCCTTGCCCCCTCTACAGTGTTCGTACGGGCCCAGAATGAAACGACACAATGGCATACCAATCCGTGCCACCAAGCAACTAGTTCAGGCCCTAGTTCCGGCATAGCAATCTTTGCTTGGCATGATCTAGTTGATCATAGTACCTGTTAGCTGTACCTTGTGCTATATCACTATGCATGTCCCATTTCTAGTACTTATCAGCATAAATAAATCCATGGTATATAAAATTTTAAAAAAATCCGATCTATGATCATATCAATGAATTTCAGCCTGCATAAATCTGCACAATATGATTACAAATTTACAATGCTATCTTGGGAGGCTTAGATTAATTAATCTGGTTTCAATCTATGCTTCATTCTTGTTCCAGAGCAAAATAAGTGTGCTATATGTGACACAAGTAATTCCATCAGAAAAACTGATTGTTATCCATATTAGAATGAGGTGCCAAAACTGATAGTTGGTCAAAGCTAGGACCTTTAGCCCATTGAATTAAATTTCTAAATATAGACTAGGGCCTGCCTGATGTAATTAGTGTAACATCCAGAGGTATCCCAAAAGTTACTAGAAAATAATTATTTAATTATTTGAAGCCTCTATGCATCAGTCCTAGCACTTGGATCCAATCCTAAACCCGAACCAGCACTCTAATACCACTTTGATGGACATGGGGATACGTTTTCGGTATGTACAGAGAAAATTTAGAACTTTCTTTGTCATATTTGTATGCATAAAATATGCTCAATGAGAATTTTTCAAGCCACAATACAATTCTGGAGTTGTACTTCTTGCTTTGGGAGCTGCTAAGATCGTTAAAGCACAAGATCCTCCAAGCCTTACCATCAGCAGCCACATTGGTCCATGTACACAATTCTAGGAACCTTGTTGACTATTGATGCTTCGCAAAAGGGAATTGATCTATTGCGCTAGATCTAACCTTTCTCTGTTCCTCTCTTTTCTTGGAATAGAGCTTGCGGAACCTTTTATCTTTCTTTTTCCTCTATGTGATATGCCACATTTTTTCTCACACCTTTGCCACCCCTTATTGCTGGATATTAATAGTGGAAGGCTAGGGTTTTAGTGGCCAGCTCCAGCTAGCCATTTTGTTAGTATCAAAGTCAAAATAGAATGCCAAGAAGAGCAGGAGTTCCTTTCTTGGATGCCTCTTTTAGGAGTTGACCTTCCTAAGGAATGTCGGCTTCCTATCCACATAGAGGAGAGGGGAAGCACACTAGAAAAGTGACCAACCACTTCCCCTAATCCTAGTCTAAGTAGGACTAGACTTGGTCGAAGTCCAGTCATACTTACCTAGTTTGACCTAATTAAGGCTCAATTAAATCTCCAATTAGATCCTACCTGATCCAATTAATAATTGAGAGAATACTTAGTTAGAATCTTATTCTAATTAATAATTGAAGATAGGTCACACGTGCTAGACACTTGGATAGCTCAATCCAGGTTCCTTGCATCATTAATAATCTGCCCTTCAGGTTTGCAATGTCACATATAAGTCACATGACTCGGAATGGGGATATGATGCCCATAATAGGTCGGGTCAGACCGGGTCATGAGTGACCCCAACCCAATCTATTTTCTTGTTCGGGTTCTAATTTTGGACTCAGATCCAAACCAATAAAAGATTGGGTCGGATTGGGTCGGATCCACGGCTACAATTTTTGACCCAAGGGGTCATTCAGGTTGGGTCAGGTCCATGTATAACCCGGTTCCAACCCAAAAAATTCGGACCCGATTCGGATCCGGATTATCAAAAGACTATCAAGGAAAAGGGTTTATCAGACAATTGCAGGCACTACTATTGCATTTATTGTCCTCTTATCCACAACTAGAACTGGCGTGTGCAGATGCACATGCTGCTTCAAAGTGTTGATCCGGCATGTACGTACAACTGATTTCTGATGAAGATACACTCGCAAGACTTACATATACAAGTATTCTTCTGTCATATGCAAACACTTTGAATGTGTGACATTCTCTCAGCTAGCTTTTAAGAGAGAATCAGATAAAATAAATCTCAAGAGAATATTATGATGATTATCTGCTCCAACCATTACTTACAAAAATTAAAGTGCAATTAGCAGTTCCAACTATTATATATTTGAAGTTGAGTGGAGACAGCACTGACAGAAAAATGGGAAAACACCTTCACTAGTAATACTGGAGATAACCTAAAGAACTGGAAGACTTGAAAAAAATAAAAACAATGAACAGGATGCAATCTCATAGAAAAGTTTTATAAGCATATATTACTTTCAAGTTTCAACAATAATTACATCAAGTATCAATGACTATAAATACTGCTAATGAGCCTAATGCAGTTTCCAGGGGTTCGTACATCAAAATATGCCATAAACTCACATAATGATCTAGCATGCTTTCTGCATTCCGCACTCATGTGATGCACAAATGCAGTTTCCATGGGCTTGTACATCAAAATAGCAATTGAAGGATATGTGTGAATATTAGGACAAATTTTCATGATCAAGCTTTCAATGCCATCCGGTGTCATGCAAGTCTACATTATCAATAAACACAAGCTTTTGAAACCTATCAATCAAGACATATCAT
>JAOXJJ010000639.1:520377-541252 GCA_025769935.1 Phoenix roebelenii | reverse complement strand
CTATCTACCCATAAAATACCAATTCTTCCAAAATTCTCTACCATATAACACAGCAAATTAGCAAATAAGGAGATAATAATTTTTTTTATGTATCATTTCTACTGAAAATGTACAATTTCATCAATTTGGTTTAACCTAGCTTCTGTTTTGCTTGTGGTGTGCCCAGCAAGGAAGGTCATACAGGAGCCTAAATAACCTGGTAGGCCTGGAGATTGCAAAATCAAGGGACAAAACAGAGATTCTCACTCCTTCATGATAGAAGATACAGGTGCAGCAAAATTTTCAAATTCTTCTAGTTTCTCTGGACCTAAAACCAAATGTAGGATACTCTTGAGGCAATACAACTTTCTACATAAGTTTCCCCATCATGAAAACTATACATATTTAGAAACTGACATAAAGGATAAAGGAATGATTAACGGTTCAGGTCGGGGCAGGTCGTGGGATTGAAAATCCAAAATTATCCAAATTTTAAATGGGTTGGGTCGGGTCGGGTCGGGTCTAAATTCAGTAAACCCAGACCCGACCCGATCCGAAAAATGGAACGGGTCCAAATTTAGAACCCAACCCGGCCCCACGGATCCTCCAAAATGGTTCAGATCGGGTCTAAGCGGGTTGGGTCACAGGTCAACCCGACCCATTTCCAGCCTTAGATATAAGTTTGGCCCCATATTTTTACTAATCCCTCAAAATGTAGCATGGTGCCTTATCCTTCATATCAATGGACTATCCGTAAGTTGTGCACCCAATTCATACCTCAACCATTGACAATAATTTCCAAGGTCGATTACCACTATTGATTGTTCAATGTGATATCACATCCAAGTGCTTGTGCGAGGTCACCACCTCCGTAGATGAGAAACATTAAGTAGTCACCACATACTACAATAGCCAAATAGGAGCAATATGCAACCTCACCATAGCTATAAACAATATTTCAAATGCTTAGGAATATCCAACCTTCCCCTAGTAAATACTCCAACCACTTCAATAATTCCTCAGCAGCACGCATGGACTCTTTTCTAGCACCAGGGTTGATGTATGAAGCACACCGAATATTATTCAATGATCATATAAATGAAATGTCCATGTTATATGTTAACCAGTGTTCAAAAATTTATATGCAAATAGCTTTTAGGACATTACCCTACTCCAATAAGTACACTTTTCCCATGAAGTTGCATGTGCTCCATAGCATCATAAAATGACAAGGACACCACTGCGGTAGCAATCCATTCATAAGATTGGTAGTAGACAGCCATATGGATTTTTACATTCTTTCATCATTGTCAATGAACAATTTAGGGATCAAAAATCATAATATCAAATTTCAGATCAGCAAATGCAGACGCTAAATTGTAAAAGCAAGGTTACTACAAACCACAATCAACATTATTAATTTTTTGGTAAACATGACCATTAGATTCGAGAATCAAGCAAAGTTCTAATTCAAGGAAAGTATTAAAAAAATAAAATCTGAAAATTCTGGATATAATAAAATCCAATCAACACAGAAATTTAAGGAAAAGGAAGAAAAGAACCAGCAAGACAATTTGATTGACAATATGCAGGTATATGATTAATAAGGTAAGGCCCACAGTACATAAGAAAAGAATCCATGAAGAACAAATATACACCTGAAATGACTAGGATAACCATGTAAGAAAAAAAAGGATGGTGATCAAAAAAAAAAGGTAAAGATGCATGGGAAATTTCACCAGGAAAACAAAACTAGCATTTGAAGTCAAGATCATAAAATATATCATCATAGAACAGGATGCCACATGCACCAAAGCCAATAATTTTCACGTTTTAGTAATTGCATATTCATAATACATTATTAAAGAAGACAAAATCTAAATATTTTATAAGAATACCATAATTTATCGATATATTTTAAGTTTAACCATATTTATTGATGTGGTTCCAGTTTTCAATAAACAAATTAAAAGCAAATTACGTATTTTGTGAATCAATAACTGCATCAGTTGATAAGAAACAAGCAGCAGTTATGAAGCTAGGAAGACAAATGTAAGATAGCACAATTACATCATGGCAAAATCCTATCAAAATGAATGTGAAAATAGATTCTAAATAAAGTGAAACGTACATGTGGTATATCTAAAAGTTTGCTAGCTGTAACAGAAAGAGATGTTATTCCCCATCCAATGTTTTGCGAACCCAAAAATTCACGAAGACCAGAAACAAAGAGTTTCATTGCATCTTCTTGAAGTTTTGCAGTCCCATAGCGCAATGGGCACGACTTTGAAGGAAATTTCTTGTGAGAGTCCAAATCATTTGCCTGCAAAACACAAAATAAATCTGGAAATATAGTAGAATATCCATTATATAAACATCCGCAGCACGAGCACATGCACACATGCATTCAAGCATTAGTCTGTTCTCCTCCTCGGCAAAAACTAGAGAAATGACTGGAAATAGTTTATGAAGGACAGAAAAAAAAATACCTTAAATGCTTTTGCATGCAGGGTCAGTCTGTGCACAAGCCGCTTGTTCTGATCCAGGTCAGATTGAATGCGTTCACTCAATTCTTCACACAGTTGATTAAGCCAGTTCTCAACCTATCATGCTCCAAGATGTTTGGAATACACGAATAAGAAAAACAGTGGCAGAATAACTTTCTCAACAGAGCATTAGGAAACGACAAATCAACATCTAAAAGAGCACATATAAGTAGATCTAAGAGCTATGTCCTAGTGCTCTTGCTGACACCTAAACCTACTATATCAACTTGCAGGACAGATGGAATGAATCAATTAAGATGCAGTAGATATGTAATCTATAATGTAACTGCAAAAGAAAATTAGATGTTCAGGTGATACTCTGGATAATAAGTAATATGAAGATATTCAAATATCAACTTGAAAAGTTGATACATAACCAGGCTGATTTGACTTTTCTAGCAATTAATGATTTGAGAAAGGAGCAAGTTTAATAGAGAATATGAATAGTTAAGTAGTCCCAAAGCCAGATTCATCCTAGCAAGTTAATAAGCCCAAAAATATTAATGTCTACCTCTCCTATACATTTGAAAGAAAATCCTAACTTATATCATCAGATTCAAACTAATGTAAGTTCAACACCTCAAATAGACACATGTACTGCATTATTTTTAAAGCAGCACAAGAATGTAAATAGATTTTTCCAAAAACTTAGTGGAAGGATTGAAAGTGGATATTTAATATTTAGAGGATGTAACCAAAGCCTTAAACTCATATTATGGCTGTAACCTCTTTAACAGTTGAGACATCCCGTTAGCATTCCCCATCCCCACCCCCTCCCCACCCCCTCATCCATATATAATCTAAATAGGGAAAAACAAATTAGCATTATTCACCAAACTAGGCTCACATAGGTAACCAGCCAAGAGATGTATAAGAGGAAAAATAGTCGTAACCTCTGCTAGCTAGTTATTTTAGGCAGGAGAAGTAATGCAAGATAATCCCAACAATAGAGAAGGCCTATAACAATTCCACAGGAAACATGGCTGAGATATCCACAATACACCCCTCTCATATCCACTTCATTTTTGAAATGACTGAGTTACTGTATTACCAGGTAGTGAGGAAAAATGGGAGTGCTTTTTTCTTTAAACAGAAAGTAATCACAATCCTAGTCAACTATGCAGTCTACATTGTAATCATTAGATGGGACAAGAACTTTTGATCAACAGACAAACTAAGCTTTATCCCATTTTATCTCAAGGATGAGAATGCCAACTGAGGATATGCGAGACAGCTATCCCCATTATTTCTATCAAATGTCCAAACTAAACCTTAGAACAAGGAAACGATTAATTATGGGTGAAAGAAGAATCGCAGATTAATACATCACGTACTGTGCTTTTTCTGGCAATGAGCTGAAACAATACATATGACACTTGACAACATGCTAGTCACAGTTATCCTCATATTTTCTATCCATTTTCCAAACTAAGCCTTGGAAGAAGACATAGCAAAGTACAGGTCAAAGAATAAGCACAGATTAAATCACCACATACTGTGCTACCAGCAAAGGGGTGGCACAATATGTATGCCATGTTGTAATGTGCTATAACTTGGCATACACTATGAAGAGATACGCATATCAGGAAAGAAATATATGTATTGCTCATATTTGGGTAAAATCAAATTTATCATTCCAAATATCGATACCAGTTTCATTAAATGACTGACATTTGTATTTGGATTGATATCCACCAAATTGTTGGAAATATCAAATATCAGAATGTCCTAAATTTCTCTCCAAGTTTCAATGGTTAATACCTTCTTTTCCTTTCAGATGTAGAACTCTTCAAAATGATAGAGAGTCATGTGGGGTGAAAGTCTATATACTGAAGGCTTGTGAATGTTAAGTATCATTAAAGAATTATAGAATTGTAAAGAGAAAACAGCTGTCTATGTGTGCATGCATGTGAAATGGTGTTTGAAGTCTATGTACTGAAGGCTTGTGAATGTTAAGTATCGTTAGGGAACTACAGAATTATAAAAATAAAACATGCAATGTTATACTACGCACTTGTAAAAAGAAAACAGGCTTGTGTTGTGTGTGTGTGAAATGGTGTTTGAAGTCTATGTATTGAAGGTTTATGAAAGTTAAGTATCATTAGGGACCTATAAATTGTAAAAACAAAACAGGTAATATCATGATATGCACATGGTAATATCTTACAGAAGCAGTAGTCTTCAATGCTTGTGGGCCAGGAAATGTCTTTCCACAACCATGACTCTTAGGTAGAAGACGGTCCTCGACTTCTTCCCCATTGATACCTCTTGCAATATTCCATAACCACGTGCTAGAGTGTAAAAAACATTCGATGTTAGGAGTTATTCATTCTAAAGATCTATTATTAACCACATGCTAGAGTAGAAAAAATATAAGATATTAGGATATATTCATTCTAAAGATCTATTATAAGAATAATGCATATTATAACTACTAGGAACAAAATGGCAAATGAGTTTTCCAACTCTTATGGGAAACTGAGATTTTCTAAACATATAATTTCTTCATAAAAAATTAACTGTCTTTACTTGACTAAGCGAAGGCAAAGTTCACAATCAACGCAATCCAAATAAAAATGCACCATGCACCATAATTGGATATTTAAAAAATTGCACTTAACACAGAAAAGGATCCAATATAGTGGAGAATAAGTGAGTTAAAGAGGATAATGACTCTGGAATTTAGAAGTCAGCTATAAATACTTCATCTACAATCACCCTTTTTATGACTGATTCCATAAATAATTGGTAGTAAAAAATTGTTTACATGTAAAAAACTTCACCCTTTTTGTTTAGATTCCTGTCCTCAAATGATCGCTAGTCTTATGGTATCCTGTCACTCATTCGACTTAACCTTTGGCATATCATAAACTTCCAAACACTACCAAATTATACTAGAGTCCAACGTTCTGTGATCCTTCCATGACTAGGAACACAAAAAAATATAAAGAAAAAACATAAATCGAACAAGGTTAATATCTTACTAAAGTAGATGTAACTAAACAATTAATGTTACCACACCCTGTATTAATGCCATAGCACTCTTGCAACTTTACTTCAGTGAATTGTAGTAAATCACCAACAGTTTTCACTCCAAGATCAATTTGTAGGGAGCTTCCGAGCTTTCCCCCAAGTTGTTTCCTACAAAGTCAGAGGTGATGAAAAATTGATATCTATAAAAGAACAGGTGAAAGCAAATATATTGAGCATCATTATTTAGATTGGAAGGATATTTTGACACCACCACCCTCCAAATGAAGCAACAAGTTCATGTCTTACATTTTCTTCACAGGCAAGGAAGCTAGTAAATCTTTTACCGATGACGATGGTACCACTGTTTGTTGTGCAGGTTTATGCATTGCACTTGCTTGTTTCGCTAACATCTGCCACAAGTATCAGTCATAGATTCCATAACTGACAACACTAGCAGAAACAATAAGTTGAGAGATCATGATAGGAAAAAGCAATGAGTTAAGAACCAACAAAAGGAGGAGAAGAAAAAAGAAAGCATTGTAAAATATTGAATCAGAAGCAAAATTGTAACAAAACTCATCATACAACATGGTATTAACATAGCACTTAAGAATTAAATTGATTAAAAAGAACCAACAGTGCACTTTGCACATGTAGACATACAACACATGTATGGGCATGCAAACACATAGTACAGGAACTGCCATTGAGGATCATGCAAACAGTCACAATCTCATTCTAAACTTCTTTCTCAGTTACCTTATTGTGAGCAATGCCAGCTGAACATGTGAATTTGGTTTCCTCTAAAACTTTTGTCCGAAGTTGGGCAATAATAATGGCTCCACAAGCTAATAACTTATCTTCATGGTCAGCATCACTCCGACAGAGCCACTCTCGCACATTCCCTTCCCTGTCAGTTATATCCTGAACATAAGAAACAACCAAAATTAACTTCAGGAATGAAAGGGTAGTGAAACATACCTAGTAACGACAAGTCTTCCTACTTAACCTTGTTTAAAATGCACTGGATTATCACATGAACATTCATCTAGGACCATATCCTTTCAAATAATTCAAGAGAATTTGAGATAGAAGCATGCATAAGCAGACTAGTATATATTTATTGATGTTATCTCATTACCGCAATCCTAAAGTAATAGAAGGGGGAATGAAAATTTGCATCTCACATTAGTAACACCAAGAATATGTGACTTCAGAGCCTCTTCATCGATTGCTTCCAACACCTCTGGAGGAGTTTCTAACAGCATCGATTTAGCTGCATCAGTAAGGTCAAGGTATACTTCATCTATTGATGCCCGCTCACCCCGTCCTTTTGTAGCAAGTATCGAGACTACCTGCAATTTTGAATCCAGCAAAAGTGCCTAGTTATTGTCAGGGTTACTTTAAGGTAATTACATAAAAGGCTGCCTTGTTATTAAATCTATTGAAATCCATACAGAGAACCAAACAGTGATCATCTCATATTCCCATTTCTCACAGACACACCTCAGAGCCAGCACTGCGATATAGATTCAAGTCAGCTTTACCACGGGCAACCGGAACTTGAATTAATTGGATGTTCGGACAGACCTTCTTGGCCTCATCCCCTCGCATAGAACTAGAAGTCCAGATAGAAAAGAATAGTTTCTGGAAGCTAACCACACAGCAATAAATGACTTTAATTATAAGAAAGAGGGGAGAAAAGCTTACCGTTTAACGCCAAATTTTCGAGCTTCATAACTAACAGCAATCAAGCCCCCACCTTTCCAAGAATAATATTGTACTACAGCAGCCGGCAAACCCCTTAATTCAGGATTCTTTCGTTGCTCAACTGCAAGAAACAAAATAGACATACGCAGTTAAGCAACAAAATTGCCATACTCATTATGCAAAGGAAAGGTCATTTTTGCGACATAACCGATGATTTTTCCAATATTTAACAGCTTTAAAGCTATGACCAGAAAAATTTTCTTTCACGATCCTAGGTTTTTATAGCGTAATTTCACAGAAGAAGAAAAGAAAAGAAAAAAAAGAAACTAATTTAACTATATGGGAACGATCCATAGAGAAGATCAAAACAAGACCAGCTTTGATCGCACTATTTGCAGAACAAAAGATTAATACTTGGTTTAAATTACATAAAAATAGCGATTAGCGAAGATTAACAAAAGATTCAGGGGGTTAGGGATTAGAAAGTGGGCAAAAAGGGTAAGCGGAGAGAAGGGGAGCGGAGAGTTTGAGACCTTGGACGTAGAAGCAATCCATGTCGACGTGGGCGATCACACGGGCATCTTTCGGCTCCGGCCGGGCGATCGGCATCCTCCCCCTCTCTCCCCTTTCCCTCCATGTCCCGAACCGATTTAAGCGAGCGAGAATGGCTTATTTGGTGGGCTCCACTTCGCACGTGCGGCGAAAAGAAGTCGGCAAGTAACATCCCGACTTTCAACACGTTATTGATTAAAGGTAAGGTAAAACATTTGATGATGGATGGCCGTGATCACTTCAAATGCCTCGAGTTGATGGAATCTCAACCGTCCAACAAAACCACAACCTTGGAGGGGACCGTCAGATTGCATCTCCCAGTGGTATGTATTCTAATGATATTTTAATATCTCAACGGTCGTATTTCACAAAGCCAGGCAACAACGGTCACCTGCGAGACTCTAGATTCCCCTTCCCTTTACCCTTCCAAAGTCTGCTCTCTTTTAACTCTTTGGCTTTCCTTCTTCCACCACCCAAAAACCCAACCCAAAATCAGAGCAAGGAGCCTACTACTGCCATTACCCCATGATAGTGGAGCGACTTATTACGGTGGAGTATCTCGATCCATCCATGTCTCGGGAGCTCATCGGCAAGTTCCCGGATGCCACGGCTTTCGACTTCGACTACTCTCAGAGCGGGATTTGGTCTCCCTTGCTTCCACGAGGCAGGCACAATTCATCTTCAGTTTTTCCTATGGAATCCCACAAGAAACTCTCAGACGCGCCTGGGATTCTTTCTCCGGGAATACTAAGGAAAGTGAAGGGAAAGATAAGTAAGAAGCACAAGAAGCAGATGGTTGCTCCGAAGCGCTTGGATTTCTCTACAAGTCCTACTCCTAAAAAGGTAATATTTCATCGCCAACCTAATAAATAGTTATTTATATGTTATGGAGGATTTTGTCAAAATTTATCAGCTTTATAGGAGTTATTTCTCGCCATTTTTCCAATCTCCTAGCTGCCAGTAGTTATTTGTTCCGTATTTTTGAAAGAAGTCTAGATGACCTGAGATTGTTGCAGGGATGGAACAAGGTGTTGAGAGCTGCCGTGAAACGCTTCAAGATTCACAGATCTCCCTGGCAGATGATGCTGCCCACTTTGTGAGGCAAAAAGTATTTCCCTTCTTATATTGTGTCTAGTGTTATTAAGTTGCTTCCAAAAATCTATTTGTTAGTCACGGGGAGGATGTATATAATTCTTGTTTGACATTGCAAAAATAAAGAAGTGGTGATTGATCCATTATGTATGTTTCCGCGTATCAATAGTTATGAATTTTTAATTGGGAAAGGAGGGGAAGAAAAAGTACAATTGAAATATAATTAGATCTGAATTGCGACAAAATTATTATGATTACATGTAGTATTAGACCCCCTTTGTAATTTTAGAAGTTGATCAAATATATAAAATGCTGCAGAGGAGGTTGACCGTTGTATTCCTGTTCTCATCTATCGTTCCTTTGTTAGATCTGATCATTTACTTCAAAATTAAAAAGAAAACACAAGGGCGGCAGCTGCTGTTGAAAAGTTCCCTATTCATTCTTCATTCATCACAAAGTAAATCACCAAAAGAGGGACCTTTCCTTAATCCTAAAATGCTGTCATACCTTCAAACCTTTTTTGGTAAATGACAAGTTCTATGAGTGGGAGAAATTATATTCTATATCTGGTGTACTAGCTTAGCAAGTGTATCAGATTCAACACGTGTATCATTCCGGCAACCACAATGTAAGGAAAGGAAAAAATGGTGCGAGATCTCCATCCCCTCACTTGAGTGAATGGAACCCTAGCTGCTCCCTCAACCAAGCGAATAGTCCGGATTTTCATTTCTATATCGATCATGATATATGTAATAACTCCATCATCTATTTTAAATGCATATTCATTTTTTGCGCAGCAGAGTTATAAAAATTTACTTGAAGCAACTGGACAAATTGTATGTACCAATTGCCATCTAGCTAACAAGCCCGTGGATATTGAAATCCCGCAAGCCGTGTTTCTTGATACTGTATTTGAAGCAATTGTTCGACTCTCTCCCGAGCAGATGGGCCTCATATCGACCCTCTCCCGAGCATCCTCCATCCTATTTTAAATGCATATCCCATTTTTGTGCAGTAGAGTTATGAAAGTTTATTTGAAGCAACTTGATGAATTATATGTGCCAATTGCCATTTAGCTAATAAGCCATGGATATTGAAATCTTGCAAGCCGTACTTCTTGATACTATTTTTGAAGCAGTTGTTCGACCTTCTCCCGAGCAGACGGTCCTCATATCGACCCTCTCCCGAGCATCCTCCATCTCCTGAGCACTGCTACTTTCCACACCCCTCGCCCGAGACACCCTCCATGAGCGTTTCCCATGTCGAACACTGACATCAGTGCGGACTCAGTTGACAATTATCTTCTTGTCCCGAGTGTGTCCCACTCGAGGAGGCCAATGACTCGGTCGGCGTCACAAAGAGTAGTGATGTTAGGGGTGGTCACAAGTACGGCCTCGTTGGAAGGGGCAGTGGCAGTCATGAACCCGATGTCGATGCCGGCGAGGCAGTCTATGAGGACAAAATGGGGTGGGTTGGACGAGCGAGACTGGAGAGTGTCGATGACCCAAGTTAGGGCCTTGGAACCAAGGCTGGAGGGGAGCTTTAAGCGAAGCTTGGAGTAGGGCTTGGAGATGCAGAGGAGCTCGAGGGAGAGCAGCAGTAGTCACGGACGAGGGCATGGTCGAGACAACAATCGCCGTTGAGGACCTCAATGACGGTGTAGTTAATGCAGTTCTCAAGGCCAAGGAGGGGGATGAGGTTGCAGAGACTGATGTTAGCGAAGACGGTGAAGCGGCCCATGGGAGGGGGGCACTATAGAAGGGAATATAAGGTGGAACCTTTTTTTTTTTCAACACTTTTTTTCTTGCACCTACCTAAAAAAAAATCAAAAGTTAAATAGAGATAAAAAAAAACTTCAACTAATAGACTCCGACAGTCTTTTAACTTAAAAAAAAAAATGCACGTGCTAAAAAAATCATCCACGAAGAAAGATCATCTATATTCTTTTTTTTTCTCATCAAGCCTCTTCTTTTATCCTCTTCCTCATCAAGCCGTCTCTTCCATCCGTAAAATCTTTTTTCTCCTCCTGAGTTTCTTTCTTCTTTTTTTTAAAAATTGTGTATCGATTTACCTAAAGATATGTATTAAAATGTTAGATAATTATTTTGCCAAATGTGTATCATCTAATCGTGCAGTGTATACTAATGAATACTATGTTCTAAAAGCTATGTAGTGAATAACCTACCTAAAGGCATAGGCTTCAAAGGACCACAAATATCGGTGTGCACAAGATCTAATGGTTTTGACCTCATTTCTTTAGTGAATCTTGATCTGTGATGCTTGCCAAGAATGCACCCTTCACACACTTGATGTGAATGATCAATGAGTGGTAACCACTTCACCATGTTCTTTGTAGCCAAGAGCTTCAAGCCTTCAAAGTTAAGATGCCCAAATCTCAAATGCCACAAACATGAATTGTCATGTGTAATGGAGCTAAGACATTTGAGTACATCATGTTAAATATGCAAAGAAAACATTCTACCATGGGATATTTTTATATGAGTAATTAAATTACAATGACTATCTCACAAAGTAAACGGGTGGTTTTTCATATTAACACTATAATTTTTCTCCAAAAGTTGACCCAAGCTCAAAAGATTTCTGTGCAAATTTGGAATATAATAGACATCGAAAATAAAATCATGATTGCCATTCATGAGCTTGATGAGAATATTATCTTTGCCTTTCATCGAAATTTTGGAATTGTCACCAAAAGTAAGATAGCCTTGCATACTTTCATCCAAATCAACAAACAATTCCTTCTTCGCTGTCATACGATTGCTTGTGTCGATATCAACATATCATGTATTGTTTTCATTCTTTTTATTCTCATTATGAGCCAACAACAAAGTACAAGTCACACAATCAATACTCTCTTTCTCAATGATATTAGCTTGTTCTCCAACTTTGTTGTCTTACTTTCCCAACATTCATTGCTATAATGCCCATATTTGTGACTATTGAAGCATTGCACATTTCTCTTGTCAAAGTTTTGTTGATTGAAATGATGATTGAAATTGCCTCTTGACCTTCCTCTTGGAGGGAATGATAACCGGCATCTTCCACCATGCCTCCCACCTCTTTCTCTATAACCGAAATTTCTTTCTTGATTACTAAATCCTCTTTCTTGGTTTCCATAACCTGTTCCACGACCTCTATAACTTCTTCCTCGATTCTCATAGCTTCTACCTTGGCCTCTTTGAGTACTAATAACATGGCATTCTTCTTTGACATCTTACAAAGAGAGCTTGGATTCGAGAGCTTATTCTAAAGAACTAGAAGACTTCTTGCTCAATCTATGCTCATGCACTTATAGCATTCCCATCAAATGATCAATTGTCATGGTGCTCAAGTCTTTTGCCTCTTCAATGACTACCACCACATGCTCAAATTTTGGAGTTAAAAAATGCAAAATTTTCTCCATCGCCCTAACATCATCAATCTCTTCACCATTTCTTTTCATTCCATTTACAATTGACAATGCTTTTGAAAAATAATCCGAAAAGAACTCCAACTCATTCATGCTCAACTTCTCAAATTTTCTTCTCGAAATTTGGAGCCTCACCTTCATAACTTTGTCAATACCCCTATGAGCCTTCTTGAGAATTTTTCATGACTCCTTTGAAGTTTTGACATTAGAAATCTTCTCAAAATTAACTTCATCAATGACTTGGTAGATGATAAATAAAGCTTTTTTTTATCTCTCTTCTTTGACTCTTTGAGAATATTTCTTTGACCTTTGGTGAGCCTCTCTTCTTCTTGTGGTGAGCTAGGTTTTTTAAACTCTTTTTCAACTATCTCTTATAAATCTTGAGATTCCAACAAAACCTTGATTTGAATACTTCAATGATCATAATTCTCCTTAGTTAATTTAGAAAGTTGAATAGAAAGCATATTACTCTCTATTTTAATTAAAGATTGCACCAATATCAAGCTCAAACTCAATACTCTTCAAAAGGCCCCAATTTCAAACTCTAGAAGCAAGCCAAGCACAAGGCAACCACCAAATCACTACATCAAGCTCTGATACCAATTTCATTGGAGCAAAATGGATGCTAATAACATGCAAATCGTATGAAATAACAATGGAAGATAGAGCTGAACAATGAGACACATGATAGGCTCAAAACCACTTCATAAAACCTTTTATTTCAAACATGAAAAATTGAAAATAGAATTTACAAATATGCAAAAAATCAGCAACTAGTGCCTTTTCTTCTTGTAGTCTCCTTCCATCTAATACAAAAATCTGCCAAGGGCGGCCCAATACATTTGGAGGCCTAAGACAAATTCAGTGAATAAGGCCTGATAGAGGAAAAAATGGATCGTCCAGCCCACAACTAAAAGGCCGCCAAGTTTTGGCCCAGCAAACGACAACGACAATCAGCTAAATCTTCGCTTCGGCCCAAGGTCAGCTCGTCTTCGGGACTCCGCCGAAAGCTCCACTAACTTCAGATATTCGCCGACTCCCCCGACCAAGCTCGAGACACATTCGCTAGCTCCCCCGGCCAAGCTCGGGGCGCCTCCGGATATTTGCCGACCCGCCTCGACCAAGCTCGGGGTGCTTACCCCAGTAATACGCCCCGATCCTTGAGCTCGGGGCGTTTCACCCGACACGCCTTGGAATCCAAGAAGCCAAGCGACTCCCAGCACCCGCCAAGACGACCTCGTCAAACGCATGATGCGACCACTTAACGAGCTCGGCCTCGCCAACGACCGCACCCATATGCAAGCTTACGCCCACCTACGTGGTCATACTTCACAACACTACCATATCACGTCTCCATAACTGGTTCTCAGCAGTCAGACGGTACCTTGACTACTCTAGCCATACCGTGTCGTGACTATCAACACCCTACCATTCTCAAGAGCGGGTAGTACTGCACGCCTCAGCCAGCCTAAGCTGCGTGCCATCCGGCTCAGAGCCACTCCCCCCCCCATGATGAGGGCCGACAGTACCACTGCCACCTGGGCCACTCCACTAAGACTATAAATAGCTCGGTCAGGTAACTTCTAAGAAACTTTTGGCTGGACCAATTTTACCCCACTCTAACTTGATCATCGGAGGGCCCTCACCGGAAACACCGATGAGGCTTTGTATAGGTCCGCGGCCGTCGCATAAGAGGTGGCTCCCGTCTTCTCCTTCCAACCACCGGCGGCTCCCTCGGCTCCACCGGCGCAGTCACCCTCGGGCCAAATTTGAACTACAACATTTCTGATGCTAGAGGAAGGATCTGAGTTGTGACCACAAGGATAATGAGCCAAGGGGCCCCAAACGCGTCGAGCAGTTGGAAATCTGCGCCTGACTGCTCTCTCCAAAGTCCACCTCCTGCATTGCACGTCCCGGCAGATCAAACTTCTCAAATCTAGCCAGTGCAGTTTGATTTGCTCTCCTAGTAAGTCCAAACCTTGGCCGTGGTTATTCAAACCCCTCATCCGGCTGGAGTTTCATCAACCACTGAACTCGACAGGAAGGTCGAGAAAGTAGGGCGACAAATCCAAATGCTTTAGGATCAGGTCGCGGAACTCTGCGAGGAGTGTTATCGATCGAGGAGCAGGTTCCCTCGAAAATCTGGAAGACACTTCTCCCACCGAAGTTTTGAGGAGTATACTCCTCTTACGTCCTTCCGGACCGAAATCCTCATGGAAATCGAGGGTTGCGGCTACCTCCAATGTCCTCCGAAGATGCGACCATCCAAGTCACGGAAGCGTTTAGGCAAGTACTGCCGCTTCCATAGGGATCACGGCCATGACACGGAGGATTGCTATCAGCTCCATAATAAGATCGAAGTGATCGTCCGCCAAGACCATCTGAGTCGGTTCGTTGGCGGGTCAACCAACAGAGCAAAGCTTGATGGGCAGACATCAGGACCATCTGACGGACCCGACGACGGACGCCCCTGTGCGGGCACATCAATACCTGACCTATGAGTCTCACGTTGATGCCGCCCTGGCCCCAAGAGGTCGAGAAGAGGCCACGCTCACCGGCCCGAGGCTGGTGACCCCAGATGTAAATTACTCCCCCAAAGAAGGACCTTAGCCTCCTTCAGGTTAGGGCGTTCTTCCTTAGACCGTAATCTAATGAAGTTATCTTCCGAAATTTTTCCAAGGCATCTATGAAGTGTCCTAAGAAGCTCGGTGCTCATTTGATGTCCTGGCAGCGCAAGTTATATGCCGACGACTTTATAAAGTCGCCCCCGAAGCTTGCCTCGGGGCGCCTTGCAGGACTTAGCGAGAGCCCAAGGATCTCGCAACTATAGGTTACATCTACAAAGTCATCTTTTGAGCTTGGCTCGAGATGCCCTGCGGCGTCAACGGGGAGCCAAGGAAGAGCACCCCCCTCCACAGGAATCTACAAGCGAGCCCATGATTTGAGTGAGGGGCATCTACAAAGTCATCCCTTGAGCTCGGCTCGGGATGCTCTGCGGCGTCAACAGGAAGCCGAGAAAGAGCACCCCCTCCGCAGGAATCTACAAGCGAGCCCCTGATCTAAGTGGGGGGCATCTACAAAGTCTTCCTTTGAGCTCGGCTCGGAATACCTTGCAGCGTCAATAGGGAGCCGAGGAAGAGCACCTCCCTCCGCAGGAATCTACAAGCAAGCCCCTGATTTGAGTGGGGGGCATCTACAAAGTCATCCCTTGAGCTCGGCTCGGGATACCCTGCGGCGTCAACGGGGAGTCGAGGAAGAGCACCCCCATCTGCAGGATTCTACAAGCATGCCCCTGATCTGAGTAGGAGGCATCTACAAAGTCATCCTTTGAGCTCGGCTTGGGATGCCTTGTGGCGTCAACGGAGAGCCGAGGAAGAGCACCACTGTCCGCAAGACTCTCGAGCGGATTTCTATTCTCGGGTGGATATTCATCCTCGAGCTTGCCCGTGCTCCCGAGCTAAATAGAGCCCTCGGGCAGGCTTCTATCCTTAAGATAATCTACGATTGTTTGTCTCTGCTTCTCTAATTTCGCTCTCCTGGGCAAGGCTCAAAGCGGCCCGCACTGTTGAATGAAGAGCTACAAGTTCGCCTCACATAAGGCTTATTCTTAAATTGGGGGTGTACCGAACCCAGGGATTCCCGCAAATACTAAACGCAACCCTTGCTATATGAGATGGGCCCGGATCTAGGCTACACAATTCGGATCTTCATGTCCGAGCATGGAGCAGAACAAACTCATTGAAAGAAAATAGATCTTATTGACAGAAAAGGCCAAAGGCCGAATACAAGGATGCTCGACCTTGTGGTCGGAAGAATTACAAAGGGCCTAAACGGCCAGCCTTACAAGAACAAAAATAAAAATTAGTTGACATGGACAACCTCCACGTTGGTGTCAGCTACGGCCTCCGACTCGGTTGCGACCTCGGGAGTGCCGTCCCCGCCCGCTTTAGTGGCTTTAGCTCCAGCGCCAGCATCAAGAAGGGCTGTTAATTCCACCCTGTCAGTAGCTTCGGAAGCAATCTCCGACCTGGCCTCGGCAGCGGCCTCCGCAGCATCCTCGTCCGCCTCGACAACCCTATCTAGGTCTGGTTCAAGGTTGTTGAGGTCGACTCCAGGGCAGAACTGCTGGACTTGGAGACGACAATTGTCGAAATCTTGGACCATAGAAGCAGCCGCCCCTTCCGCCAGTTCAGCGAGCTACTCCCTTAACTGATGAAACTTCTCAATCGCCTCACGGGCAGATGATTCCACCAGGCCCTCGAGCCGCCCGACCTTTAGCTCCCGCTCTTCCGCCTCGCCCTGAAGGCGAACCAGAGCGGCTTCAAGCTCGGAGATACGGCTTGCAGAGGAGGAGCGAGCCCGGGAATGCTCGGCCTCCATAGCTTGGATCTGAGCCAGCCTATCTTTTATTACGATCTCGGAAGCACGTACTTCCTTCTTGGTCTTCTGAAGCCACTGTGCAGCGGCGGCAGCTTTCCCTTCGGCCTCACGCCGCTGCTACTCAACGGCGGTCGCCCGATCTTCAGCCTCCAGCTGACGTTGTGCAGCAGACGCCGCTCGGGTTTCGGCCTCTTGCCCTCGGAGCTCGGCATGCTCCGTCCTCAGCCTGAGCGCCTTCAGCTCCTCCCGATCGGCAAGTATGCTGGACATCATCATGTCGACCACGTAAAGAGACTGGCATGGAAAAAGAAGAGTGTCAGCAAAAATTGGGCATCCGCCAAAGAAATAAACAAGGAGCAGAAGGGCAACATTGCTTACACATACTTTCGCCGAGTAAACGTGATGGACGAGGTCGCCAAGGTCCTCCTCCATTAGTGCACGGTCGCACGGGAGCATGATGCAGCGCACAAGCCCGCGAGCGACCTCTTTGGATCTGAGGGCCGAATCACCCTCAGGTGCGCACCGTGATAGTTCCCCGCCGGACTTGGGAAACATCGGCTCGATCCTTGCCAAGGCCAAAACTTTAGAGAAGGTCGCAGCCTTGGTGCATAATGAGACCGTGGGGGGACCGAAGTCCCGGGCCCATGCCCCAGCTCGGAATTCGGCCCGGACGGCTGGGTTATCGCAGCGATCTCCGAAACTTGGTCCGTAGGTACAACCGCCGCCACCGGGATGGGAGGATCTACCCCAGTCGTTGACTGGGGCACCTCAGCTTCTGTAGGCCCCTAGCTAGGCCCGGCCAGAGCAGGGGCAGCAACCTTGGGCTCTTCCTGCTTGATCTCAAGGCCAAAGGCGACTCTCGCCTTCTTCAACCTCCCCTCAAGCTGGACCCCTTCAAGGGCGGCCTTCTTCTTCCTATATATGGCTATCAGTGTGTTGGTGTTGAAGATCATCCTTGCAATATCTGTAGACAAAAAGTCTTATCAGCATCCCCAACATAAAAGGTAAAAAAGGAAAAGTCAAATTATTCTTACCCTCGGGACGAGCCGGGTTCAAGCCAAGATTTATCAGGGCCTCCTCGCTGAGCAGGTCGGGGAGGTGGGGAGTTTTTTCAGTCCAAGCAAACTATCTAAGGTCTTCTGCTCGGACTACGACAACTGCGGGAGCCTATTGTTTGCTGAGGCCAGCGGAAAGCTTCAGGTCGGATTAAATCCCCACGACCGCTCGGAGGAGATATAGAAAAAATTATCCTTCCACCCATGGATGAAAGTAGGCAGGCCCCCAAATAACTTACGGCCTAAGGAAACCTCAGCCCTGCTTGGAGTGTATCTACGTACACTCCAACCCAACCATCAGGAGGGTTGGTGACTCGGCCTCCGAGTTCCGGGGGTTCGAGGACGAACTCCGAAGGAATAAAGAATCGGGCTCTGATCGAGCCCAGATCCTCGTCGGTCATGAGCGAGCCAGTTCCATACAGGCTCGGGCCCACCTCGAGTTCAACCTCTTCCACCTCAGAAGAGTCCTGAGCTCGCGACGGACCTACATCGAACATCGATGCCCTCGTCGGCGAGTCCATTGCCCTGGTCTTAAGATTATAGAAAAAGAGAGGAAAGACGAAAGACTCTCCGAGCAACCGAAAGGAGGGATAAAATGCCTACCCGAAAGCTCGCTGAAAAAGATGGGCGGACAAAGAAGAAGAACGTCCACCGGAAGAGGAAATCAACGAGCGCCGCAAAAGCTAGCATAAAGCTCCCAAGAATGCCTGGAAGAAAGCTCCAACATCCTGGCAATGGCGGCTGAAGAAAGAAGATCAGGAGCATGAGGAAAGTCAAGTAACGACCCTAGGACCCCTTTTTCAGGCCTTATATAGGCCACCATAGTGGCTCCGATCAGACAACCTAAATGATCAGACGGCCCGAGATTCACCACGCGGCGAGCCATAAGACGACCTTAACAAATCTCTCTGAATCGCCCCACTAAATGCTGATCACTATGGAGGGCACTTCGGAGCTCGAAATATTGATGATTGACCCCTTGCATTCCGCCAGACGAGACACTTCGAAGAAGGGAGCATTAATGGCTGACTTCTCACGTTCCGCTAGACGGAATGCTTCGAGGGATGGGGAATTAATGATCAAAACCCTCCTCGCCCTACTCTAGCTACTCCTCCCCTCCAGAAAGAAACGCCCATGTGGAACACTGGAAAAATTCCACGACGGATTCTCCTCAAGAAAATTTGGCAGCTCGGACCTCCCAAGTCCGATGTCAAGCTCTCAGCCAAGGAATGTGCCAAGGCTTACCCGGTTCGGTACATACCTCTTTTTGCCTATTTAACTGAAGCACTGGACGATCAGGAGTCTGACTACTTCCATCGTCCGAGCAGCGAGGCAGCTCAACCTCGGAAGTGGGGGGCAAATGATAGAAGAAAAAATGGATCGTCCAGCCCACAACTAAAAGGCTACCCAGTTTCGGCCTAGTAAACGACAACGACAATTAGCTAAATCTTCGCTTCGGCCCAAGGTCAGCTCGTCTTTGGGACTCCGCCGAAAGCTCCACTAACTTCAGATATTTGCCGACTCCCCTGACCAAGCTTGAGTTACATTCGCCAGCTTTCCCGGCCAAGCTCGGGGCGCCTTTGGATATTCGCCGATCCGCCCCAACCAAGCTCAGAGCGCTTACCCCAGCAATAAGCCCCGACCCTTGAGCTCGGGGTGCTCCACCTAATATGCCTTGGAATCCGGGAAGCCGAGCTACTCCCAGCACCTGCCAAGCCGACCTCGTCAAACATGTGATGCGACCACTTAACGAGCTCGGCCTCGCCAACGATTGCACCCATATACGGGCTTACGCCTACCTACATGGATGTACTTCACAACACTACCATATCACGTCTTCATAACCGGCCCTCAACAGTCAGACGACACCTTGACTACTTCAGCCATACCTGTCGTAACTGTCAACACCTTACCGTTCTCAAGAACGAGCAGTACTGCACGCCACTAGCCAGCCTAAGCTGTGCGCCATTCGGCTTAGAGCCACGCTCCCCTCATGATGAGGGCCGACAGTACCTCTGCTACCTAGGCCACTCCACTGAGACTATAAATAGCTCGGTCAGATAACTTCTAAGGAACTTTTGGCTGGACCAACTTTACCCCACTTTAACTTGATCGTCGGAGGGCCCTCACCGGAAACACCGGTGAGGCTTTGTGCAGGTCTGCGACCGTCGCACAGGAGGTGGCTCCTGTCTTCTGCTTCCAACCACCGGCAGCTCCCTCGGCTCCATCGGCGCGGTCACCCTCGGGCCAAATTTGAACCACAACAAGGCCTTTTTTTTTATAATAAAAAATTTTAATAAGTACAAAATACTTAAAAAAATGATATGGAAATAAATAGCTGTCAAATACACTGGAAAATTCACTCCATCTAATTAATAAAAGTCTCATCCCACTTTCTTTCTTTCAAGTGAGTACCCAAGCAACAACTGCAACATCACAGCACAGCAACCATTCAAACCCCACCCTCCTTTTCTCTCTCAGCCAACCAAATCCCTCCTCTCTCTTTCTCTCCACCCAAAACAAAACTACTGTCCCCAACTTCCCAAATTGCCCCTCTGCAGGCCAGGAAACTCTCCACCTCCCTTCCATCTCGTAGCTAGCTCATGTTCTCGTTTTATGTGGGGCCTTTACTTCCTTTTGGTCACGATCAGAAAACAGGGCAAGGAACCTTCCTCCCCCCTCCTCTCTCTCTCTCTCTCTCAATCTCAATCTCAATCTCTTTGTCTCCTCTTCTCTCTTTATTTCATCGCAAGTCACTGTCTTTTTGCCTTCTCTCTTCCTTCTGTGGTTATCTTCTCGGAAGCCTTCCTTTGGGCCTACCAAAAAGTCCTCTTCTTCTCTTTCAAAGAGGAGAAATTTCTACCAAGCAAAAAGTCCAAGATGCCATGGAGCAAAAAGCCAAAGAAACCCATTAAATTGGGTTTACGTTTCTAACAAGCAAGTCTATTCCCTGAAGAAAATCTCTCTCTCTTCTGTAGGAGGTACTCTTGTCCACCGATCGATATGGAGGCACTGCTATCAGTTGGAGGATCCATCGCTTCCGCTGTGTTGGACAACTTGGTCGGCCAGGTGAGCTCCGATGTACTCTTGTCCACCGATCGATATGGAGGCACTGCTATCAGTTGGAGGATCCATCGCTTCCGCTGTGTTGGACAACT
>JAOXJJ010000639.1:480387-518876 GCA_025769935.1 Phoenix roebelenii | reverse complement strand
TCGCCACTCACCGACTCGCACCGGAGCGCCTCCCCCTCGGCCGAGTGGTCACCCCCGGGTCCAATTTCCAGCAACAGGCACAATGGAGGCAGTCTTCTTAGAGGGTTTAGCAAATGATGCCTATTGGGAATTTTTCAGTGGACATGCATTTCGTTCTCAAAACCCCAAAGAATATCCAGGGTTACAAGCTATTGGCAGGAAGATTGCTGATAGGTTGAAGGGATCTCCACTTGCAGCAAAGACACTAGGAGGCCTATTGAATTCACACTTGGATGAGAGGCACTGGAGAATCATCATGGACAGTAAAATATGGGAACTAAAACAATGTGAAGATAACATTATACCGGTCCTACAGTTGAGCTATCAGTACCTGTCTGGATATCTAAAGCAGTGTGTTGCATATTGTTCTGTATTTCCTAAAGGTTACGAATACACCAAAGACGAGCTAGTCCAAGTCTGGATGGCACAAGGCTTCATTGTACCTCAAGGAAATGTGGGGGTTGAAGAGGTAGGGAGTGAGTACTTCCATGATTTACTTGGTAGATCTTTCTTTCAGCATTCATGGAAGGATGAATATGTGATGCATGATTTGATACACGATCTGGTACAATCTGTCTCAGTCGACGAACATCTAAGAATAGAAGATGGTAAGTGGCAGGAAATCCCCAGCAGGCTTCGGCACCTATCAATATATACTAAGAATCTGGAGCCGAGTACGCTAATGGACTTTGCCAATCATAAGAATCTACGCACCCTTGCCTTCTTCAAGGATTTGTATGATACAAACTTTTGTTCTGTGCTTGATTTCTTGTTCAGAGTGTCAACAAAGATCCGTGTGCTGAAGTTAAGGAATTGTGGGATCAAAGACTTGCCTGAAAGTATTGTCAATTTAAAACATCTTCGATACCTTGATATCTCTATCAACAATATTTGAAGGTTGCCTAAATCATTGTGTAACCTTTACAATCTTCAGGTGTTAAATATATTTACTGCCCAATTGGAAATTTTCCTACACGCATGACCAACCTAGTTAAATTGAGGCAGCTTAAAGCAGATGAGGAGACGAAATGCGAGTTGGCTGATATCAGGAAGTTAACGTCTCTCCAAGAGTTGCCGGTATTCAAAGTTGTAAAGCAGAGAGGGCACAAGATTGAAGAATTAAAGGACATGATACAGCTTCGTGGAAGAATTTGCATTAAAAATCTTGAGAGCATCGAAAGAGAGGAAGAGGCCAGTCAGGCTAAGCTGAATAATAAACACTACCTTGATGAATTGGCATTGGTGTGGAGTATTGATAGAGGCACCAGCTCAGGGAACGATGATGAGGTACTTGAAGTTCTCAAACCACATTCCAGTCTCCAAAGGATGGAAATCAGAAACTATGGTGGTGCCCGATTTCCAAGTTGGCTGGAGCCACAATCGCTCAAATATTTGAAAGCTATTTGCCTAGAAAATATCCAAAGCTGCGAGCAACTTCCACCTCTTGGACAGCTGCCATTCCTCGAGATTCTGCGCATCAAAAATATGCATGCGGTGAAGCAAGTTGGTCTTGAATTCTATGGCTCTCCAGAGGTCAAAGGATTCTTGTTACTGGAAGAGCTGGAGATTTCAGACATGCCCGAATTGGAAGAATGGCTCAGAATAGAACATATCGAGATGTTTCCTCGACTGCTTGAGCTCCGTATCGTGAACCGTCCCAAGTTGAGGGGTTTAGCCTGCCTCCCTCCCTCGCTCAGAGAATTGTCCCCAGAGTATGTGGGAATAAATATGCTCCCAGAATCATGGGATGGAGACTATGGTTTTACTGATGAGAGCAGTATGACACAGCGCAGCAGAAGCAGCAGCAGGACCTCTTCAATTTCTGACATGCGTATCTGCCGGTGTCCAAACCTGGTAAATCTGGAACAATGGCTGCTGTCACACCACCTGCCGGCTATCAGGGTCTTGAATATTATTGACTGTCAAAAGGTTGTGCGGTTGCCAATGGAAAGGTTTAAAGACATTTTCTCCCTCATCTTCTTGGAAATCAGGGACTGTCCCTTGCTCCCGTCCCCAGTGCAGCTGATCCTTCCCTCTTCTCTCCGAGATCTTACATTGGATTCATGTGGTCATCTGGATGAGTCACTACCTGGCTGCCTGCACAACCTCACCTCTCTCACCCTATTGCAGTTGGTCCGCTGCCCATACATAACATCTCTTCCAGGAGAATTGCTCGGTCACATGATTGCTCTCAGAGTTTTGATTATTCGGGACTGTGGAGAACTGAGATCACTAGGGGACTCACGAGCTCTCAGATCTCTTGAAAATTTGACGGTAAGTGGATGTCCTCGGCTCACGGTATTGGCAAATGAGGAAGAGCAGGGCGAGGGTTCGTCACGTCTTCACTTCCTGCACATCGACGACACTGCCCTGGTCAAAGTGCCGTTCTCCACCACAATCGCCCAGCCCTCGCTTGAAACACTCAGGATCTGGGGCTCAATTGAACTCATATTGTTCGCTGGAGAGGAGCAATTGTGGTTGCAAGGACTCAAATCTCTCAGATACCCACACCTTGTAGATTGCAGCAATCTTCAGTCCCTGCCAACAGAGTTGCATAGCCTTTCCACCCTTCGACATTTGTCAATAACAAATTGCCCTGAGATTCGCATGCTGCCAGAAAAGGGTCTGCCTTCATCCCTAGAAGTTTTAGATTTCCATAATTGTCATCCGGTGTTGACAGAGCAATTGCAAAGGCACAGGGAAATGATGAAAAAATCATGCCCAGCATCTTCCAGCAAATCTAGGCATCACAGCAGACTGCTTTCATTATTGCATCGCTCAAGACCAAGAATTATACAGACCACAAATTGAAGATCGTCATAGGCTGGATTGAACAACTAAATTGGGAGATTTGTTCAGCATATTGCATGTAAATATTGGTGGAAGGTTGCACGGTGCTCTTTCAGAAAATACGTAAAAAGGCAAAATATAAATATTGGTGGAAGGTTGTACGGTGTTTTTTTCCGGGCTAAAATGGATGATTCGTATAGTTTTAGTATAAATATATTCAAAAAAATCAGAAAACAAAAAGTTCCAGAGCGCTCTAGGCAACTCTCTCTCTCTAACCTACAAGGCACCCTTAGAGTGACTAGCCACGTACGAAGCCACCCAGTTTGTGGCTCCATTAACCTCTCTAAACACGTACTTGGCCTGAGTCTTTGTTAACTCAAGCCCAGCCTCGCCAGGCTAGGCGGACTTGCTCAACTGAGTCAACTAGGTCGGGTTTCACATTCTTCCCTTTCCAAAGAAATTTTGTTCTCAAAATTGACATACAAGGACCCATTCAAGCATGTATTTAATTCTACATCAGCTATGCAATGAGTAGATCTTGAATACTTATGCAAGGCGAAGGAATTCAAAATAGCACCTTCTAGCTAGCTATTTTGGAAAGATCCTAGCTTGTTAGAAATGGCATCAAATCAGACCTGGCCCATAGTCTATACGAACTGGGAGACATTATAGCACAAACCTATTTTAGTTGACCACTGGTTGATCATAATATTTGTAATTAAATTTAATTATATTTGAATGGATTTGGACCCTTAGTCTAGCAAGGATGCTAGAACTTAAATGGGGGAGGGGTGGGGAGCATATGAGGATCTGTGTAGGCATATATTGAGTCCTATATTAGTTATGCACTAGGTATATCTTAGGTACTTATATTGGGACAGAAAATCTAAATAACACTATTCTAATAATACATTCTGGCTAGCATTTTTGGATGAAATTTTGGATAATTAGAAATAGTAATAGAGCAGACCCTGCTTATGACCCATATAGACCAGGAAACACTACAATACGAACCAATTTGGACTGACCACAATTGAACATGGTGTTTATGATTGGATTTGTGGTACTTGTGAATGGATTTGAATAGATTTAGATCCTTAGCCTGACGAGAACTCTAGAGCTCAAACAAAGGAGCATGTGAGGCCCCGTGTATGCATTTGCGCTGTCCTACTTCAGATATGTACTAAGTAGATCTTGGATACTTAGAAAGGATCAAAGAACCTAAATAACATCTTTTGGCTAGGTTTTTTAGGTGAAGTCCTAGGTTGTAACATGGCTCGGGTCTTCACTTGACCTATTGAAGATATGTTTAACCTATTTAATCTATTTAAAACTTATTTAAATTGTTTAATTTAATTCAACCTATTTATTAAATAGTTTATATGGGTTGGGTTGGTTATCTATTGTTGCTCTCTTTTTTGGATACAAAAGGGGTCGACCAAGATACTGATTGGACAAATGCATGGGTTTGCCATTGTTCAAACCAGAAAGAATGGAGAAGTGGTGGTGGGTCTCATTGCCTTGAACCTTCAAGAAATTTCCCCACTGAAATGCTGCCTACTTAAGGGGTGGTAACTAAATAGCTAAATTGAGAGAAATAAAGGAAACATTAATCAAAAAAATAAAAAATAAAAAAAAATGTAGTAATGATTTAGATAAAGTTATTCTTTTCCTAGGTTACAACTTTGGATTTATACATGATTCCCTTAATTGTTTGACAAATTTTCTTAATAGTTACCTCCTCTATTTAACTTATAGGCATGATCCCCGCTTTCATGTTTTGATCTTGGTAACTGTCCACCAGCCATTTGATTTAGTTAGCCCAATACTTTGCCCCAGGCCGATAGTCAATCATTCAGATCATATTATAAGTATCTCATTCTAGGCCGACAATCGTTTGTATCTGTTCTAGGTATCTTAACCTAGGCCGACAACCTTTACCACTTGGTATTACATTTCCATGCTCGTTCTACATTCCAATATCCATCTGTACCTTAGTATTCGGCCTATTGCCCAACACTTTGGCTTCAATTGGGAGCCACTATGCTCAGCTTGTTAGGTCAAACCCTGGGACTCGATCTATCTTTTGTACCTTGACGCTTAATCTACTTCCATTACCAAGGGTGAGGGCCTTTTTTTATTTTTACTCAACTTCTCTTCAGTGTTGCCACATGGCCATTACCTAATGTGCCTTTAGGCTTTCACTATTGATTAGGATGTGGTGTAAACACCTCTCTAACAAAAAGATGCATTTTAGATTAGAATTTTTAACATAGTTAATAAAAAGATCATGCTTAACTTAACAAATATTAGACTATATCTACATCTGAACTGATTTGTATGTGATCCAACTCGGCCGGATTGCCATCCCAAGTCTCAAAGTCAACTATCTATCCTCGATGAACCTGCAAGGGAACTTCATAATAAACCAAAACTAGACTCATGCTATATATATTCTCGTTCAATTTATGGTGTAATGTTGGAATGATTCAAAAGTAGCAGACAAATACGGTGCCCATGGTACAGTATGCATAGGCCTTTACTCCCAATGCATGACATGTCCATTAATTTGAGTGGAAAGATGCCACTGAACCTTGGTTGAAATGGCACAATCCTTGCCGCTTGGTTCCTTCTTTTTTTTTTTAACTAAGACGGGTGGATCATATCTGACGAGTATGGATACACCCAACAAAATCAATAAACAAAATACCTCGGAGTGCTAGGGACAACTCTCCATCTCCAACCCATATGGTATTACCGGAGTGACTGGCTACATAACTAGCCACCCAGTCCGTAGCCCCATTAGCTTTACGGAAAACATGCTTGGCTTGGAAAGCCCCTTTGTCTCTTACCATTGTCCAAATATCTCAGAGCAAAGGGTGGATACAACCATTACCCCTCAAGCCCCCCCGGATCCAACTAATGACCGTGGCCGAGTCCCCCTCCAAGACAATAGAACTGGCCCGTAAAACACACCGAGCGTGACGAAGGCTCGCCCAAGCGGCCCTCAACTCCGCACCTGGAACTGAAATGTTGAAGAGCTGATTGCCCCTGCAGCCATGACCCTGGCAGACGATTTCCGAATAACAAAACTCGTGCCGCCCCGCGTACCTCCGTCCAAGATGGATCCATTAAAGTTGACATTGAAAAAACTCGGAGGTGGGGGCTCCCAAGTGAAAAACACCGTACGAGATACTCTCGAAGCAAAATGGGAACCCCAGATGTTTCGAGCTGTCAAGATCCCTTGACTGAGCTTCGCCTCCTGTACACGGATACTCTCCACCATATGTCTCGGCGATATACTACGTTCGCCAAAGGTATGAGTATTCCTAGCCAGCCAAATTTGGTAGGACGTGCAAATCGCTTGGGCCGCCTCCTGGCGAAGTAGTGGGGACTTTGAGCATCGGTGCATGGCCCGTAAAAACTGGTCCTTCCAGCCCCGAACCTCCCGTAGGATCCTTGCCAGTTGCCAAGTTGTCCTAGCCCATGTGCACTGAAATAAGGCATGGTCCACTGTCTCGTCCACACCACAATCCCCACATACCGGGAGAATCCTCAGCCCTCGTCCGTTAAGAACTACTCTCGTCGGAAGACAATCCCAGACCACCTTCCAGAGAAACAGGGCTACCCTCAGGTGGAGTCCCAGGCGTCAGATCTAGGTGAAGTTAGGCCTAGGCTCATACTGCCACTGGAGAATGCGGGAGAGGTCGCCCACCCTGATGCTAGTCCTGGTAGAGGTGCTCCAAACCCGTACATCAGGACCGCACACCCAGGTAATGGGAAGGATCAGACCCTCTCCACCATATGCCCCCCAAAAAACTGAACCAACCTAGTCTCGTCTCAGCAGCCCCCTCAAGGACAAGGAGGTCATAGACCCGCTCACCCTCTGTAGCTTCGACACTGACCATAGTCGGCCAATGCCGCAAGAGGAGGGCATCTACCCACGAGTCCCCAACCACATCAATACTGCACCTATCGCCTATCAGCCATCTAGTGTGCACCAAAGCAGTAGGCATGTACCTCGCAATCTCTTGCCATAGGAAGAAAACTCTCCACCCTCATGCTAGTGCCTCAAGGCCCAACCGCCCACAGCGGGCTGCCATGGTTCGGCTCCAGATCCCTTGTGGCTCCAAAGGAACCGGGCTACATATCGGGCAATGAGCACCTCCCGTCTCTCCAGGAGAGACAGAACTCTAAGGCCGCCCTCACTAAATAGGAGGCGATGCTCTTCCATGCCACCAAGTGCACTCCCCGACCACCTCCATACGAGCCCCATAAAAAGCCCCAAAGTAGCTGCTCAATCTTCAGTAGCATTGTCCTTGGCACTACCGTGTTTGCCATAAGATAGATGGGCATAGAGCCAAGTACAAATTTGATCAACGTCAATCTACTCATAATAGATAGAGATGCTGCCCGCCATCCCTCCAGCCTACCCTAGACCCGTTGCACCAGCCCGATGCACTCAGATACCCACAGTCTCCTACCCGTAATCGGTACACCCAGGTAGCTCCAAGTCCCGTCCTACTCTGACATCCCCAGAATCCTTCGGATCCCCTGTCGAACCCCTGGCGTCATGCTAGGGCTGAAGGAGATGGTGGACTTCTGGGCATTCACTCTCTACCCCGATGCAGCGCAGTAGTTGACCAACACCCTCCTAAAGGCTCGTGCATCCTCTACTCGCGCCCTCGTCAAGAGGAGATAGCCATCGACAAAAAGTAAGTGAGATATCAACTGGGCCCTGAAGCTGGGACGTAAGCCTCCAGCTCCCCGGCGGCGCACGCAGCCCATAGTGCCGAGACAAAACATCAGAGTAAATGATAAACAAGTATGGGGATAAGGAACATCCCTGCCAAAGCTCCATGGTGAATTTGAAAAAAAGGGAACGATGTGCCGTTGATCAGAATAGAAAACCTCGGTTCCCGAACACACCCCTGCACCCAATCAATCCAGATGTCGTGGAAGCCAAGACTCTCCAAGGCTCGCGAAACGAAGCTCCACTAAATTCTGTCATAAGCTCGTTCCATATCCAGCTTGATAGCCATCAGGTTTCACCGCATCGGGGCCCGTTGAAGGTCCCACATCATCTCTTGGGCCACCATGACATTATCGAAGATTCTTCTACCTCCCACAAAAAACTCCTTACTCCTGGCAGATAATTTCGGAAAGCAAGGGCTTCATTTGCTCTACCAGTATTCTAGCCACAACTTTATACAAAGCAGTACACAAGTTGATAGGCCTAAAATGGCTCGGTTTCGCCGAGTCCTGATGGTTCGATATTAGCGTGATGAATGTGGCCTTCCAATCGTCAGGTATCCTTGTCCGACTGAAGAAACACAGAACCGCTTCAATCATAGCCGTCCGGACAACGCCCTAATAATTTCAGAAAAAGAAGGGTGGGAACCCATCAGGGCTCCTGCCGCTTGGTTCTTCGGCGCATATACACACACATATACATATACATACATATACATATACACACATATACATATAACATAGCTAAACTATATCAGAATTAGATGATATGAATCTAAAGTAAATCGTGACCGGACCAAGCACATCTTCGGTTCACTACTAACAGGAATGGAATGGACGACGCTATTATGTCAGGCTTTCAGCCTTCTAAAAACAAGCTGCGTAAATTTGACGTAATCCAGAGGAGATTTTGGTCCTGACACCGTTCCACGGAGTCGGCTCAAAGCGGGCGCCATCGTCCCAACGGGAGGCTCGTTTTGAATCCACTCATCGCGAGCCCAATCCCGCTCCTCCTCCTCCTCCTCCTCCTCCTCCCCCTCTCGTTTTTCCCTTCCGACGAGAAATAAAGAAGAAAGATGGTCTCTACCAAGGTGAGCCGAAACCCTAACATCTTCCCTCCCCTCAAACCCTGAAACCATCGCCACTCTCACCACTTCTCATGTGATCTAGGGTAAAGCAGCCATGGCCACTCGAACTCTAATCCTTGAAGATCCCAAGCCCTCCAAGAACAGTACAAATCCTGCTTCTCCTTCTCCTTTTCTTATTTTTTTCCTCGTGCTTTCTCTCAGCAATATTTTGATCATTACGTCATTTTCCCCCCTTTTTGCTTTCTTTTTTTCTTCTCTTATCCTCAAGAAATGGCGAAAGATTTCAAGATATACTCTGGAAAGGAAAGGACCAAGGCTGAGTCCCGTGAATCAGGTTTTGAATCATCGAGGTATATCGTTTTTCTCCGCTCCTCTTTTCTTCTTTTTTAATTTGACCGTCTTTGTAATAGTAGTAGCTCTGGCTTCTGTATTTTGTTCGCAGGAAGGGTTCAAGAAAGGTCTTGATGGCCGCCTCTCGGTATTTTTGTTCCTTTTCTTTCTTAAATAAAGTTTTATGTGCATGGTTATTGTCCTTTTGCCTTATTTATCACATGTTTTCTTGAAGGAAATCGGTGCCTGGGACTAATGCATGTGAAAAGCCTGCTGTGCAAACTGGTCTGAATGCTGGCAAGGTGATTTCGTAGACTTGATTTATGAATTTTCCTTTATTTCTTGATATAGCGATTGATTATTAATTTTCTGGTTGCCATAGTTACTTTCTATAGCCACATTTGGTTCTTCTTGTCGTACCACTGGTATTGCAAATAAAGATAAGTGATTGATTAAATGACCTGAGAAATATGGGTGGGGTTTTTGAATTTTGGGTAATCTGTGATTGCCATGAGATTTTGTATGTTTTTAAATAGATAGTTTGATTGGGAAGTAATAAAGGGTTAAAAAAGCTGCAGTAAACAGAAACAATTAAAATATGGTTCTTATTTTTTCTAAAATTTCTTATTGCTATCTTTTTATGATGCAGAGAACTGTGCACGGTATAGAAAACCTACTCGGAAAATGTGATAATGCTGGTGAGATACAGGGCACCATGTTCAGATTTGTAATTGATTGCGGTAAATGTTTTATGATTTCCATCCCCTATGATTGCTTTTTTTTTTCTTTTTTGATTGGTTGTATAGTCAAAGTAAGGACTGGAAGGAAAGCTTTGGCTGATGTCAGCAACGTGAACAATGAGAGAAGCTATCAATTGAGAAATCGCCTCAGCAGTAACCCTCAAATAACGTGATCACCTTTGCTAGTTGAATCTTGGAAGATTTTAGAATTTGTTGTTTTTTTTTTAAAATTTTTCATTGCTGATAGTCACTCTGAAAAAAAAGCAATCTGGTTATTACTTATATGCTATTGCATCTCAGGAAGAAATTAGAGGGAAGTAATGCATCACAAGGGTATGGAATGCTCATGTTTGGTATTCAATAATTATTGATAAACATTCAAAGATCATATGCCAGTGAAGCATTTTGCTTCTAGCTGTTGGTTTCCTGATGGCTCACTTTTTCTGTTTCAGCAAAACTAATGTTAGAAAATGTTCTTATGGGCCAAGGTATGGTTTCTTGATTTAAAAATTCTCCATACTTAAATTGTTTTCATAAAACTTCTGTGTTTTGATTATTCAAGATAATACCAGGATGTCTTTGACTAAGAGTGTCATGATAGCAAATGCATCATCGAGAAAGCTCAGCAGAGTATGTGATCTCCTTGGTTCCCTTCTTTACAATTGCAGGGTTTCATTCACCCCAAATGCTTATGCTTCTTTACATACACATGTTTATGTATGTAAAATAAATATAGGTATTTATGAAATTCAAATATACATATGTATGTATGTATTGATTGCCGACCCCTATTGACAAACATGGTCCTGGGTATCTTTATAAAAGAATGAAAAACATATTTCTTTCATGCATTTTCTGCTCTAGTATGTTCTATTCCTTTTGAGATTAAACTCACTCATCATAGAGTACGGGCTAACTTAATTACTCTTAATTGTTCATGTATGGGTTTGAATTAGGATCTATGAATGATTTACGTATTTTCTTTCCAATGACCAATGCTGCTGCTTGTAAGCCTATACATACTGGTATACATGAATTTATAGGCTAATCATGTGCTTGTTATCATTAATAATATTCCTCTGGTGCAATATTGCTTCTTTAGGACAGTTATACCACATAGTCAAGATGCATTACTGCTTTGCAATTCACAATTATGCTTCTCATTATGTCCCAGGAATCTGTGAACACAGATACTAGGGGAAAACTCAATATCTCAGGTGAGCCATGGTGCACAGCTAGCTTAGCTGCTTGTTCCATTGAATCTGGCAAAAATGTATTTTCTGTAACTAACACCTGGCTTATGCTTTTTGATGTTCATGATCTTGCACTAACTGGCAATTCCACATGTTAATTGTAGTTGGAAGTACAAGGAAGAAGATGCTCTCTGAAATCAACATTTGCAGAAACCATCAAAGAAACCATTCAAATGATGGATCCAAAGTAATGTGAGTGAACTTCTTCATTATTTTGTAGTGTTGTGGAGAAAAGTTTAACAAAAGGGTGAATTATTTAACTAATGGGCTAGAAATACAATTGGATCTCTGCTTCAAATATTTTGCTTTCATTAGCTACCCGGCAATGGCATCTATGTTACTGAACATATTGTTACTTTTATTCATATGACTTGCTTTCTTTTTTCTTTATATTTTTCATCAGGAATGAGGGTGTAAAGCTTCGTCAGCCACGGTTTGAAGCTCTTACTTAGCCCTAAATTTCTGCATTTCCCATTCAATTATGTCTTATCGTAATCCTCTTGTTATTTTGGTTCCCATGGATAACGTTTGGCACTAGGCTTTCCTTAGCGACTCAGAAGGTCAAGGACAGAAATACCTTGTCAAGAAAGCCTTTAGAGGTATGTAAGACTTGATTTAGGTTACTTTTCTGCAATGCATATATGCTTGGTTGCAAGTATTGCAAGTTGGAGATTTTCTTGTACAATTTTGCCTTCTAAACTGGCCTATCTGTCATACTAGAAAATTTCCGAATGAACTTCCAGGATGCTACTTTTTACTTGTTTGTTGCATGTGCATTTTAGAGTTTTTCTGGCTTTGTGCATATTTTCTTACATAAATTAGTATCTTTACCAATATGCATAATTACATGACATTCTGTCACAGATGCAAAAAAGAATAGTAGTGCTGTTCGCAAAGCTTTTCTTGTTCATTGTTTTCTTAAAAAATCTATCCATTCTTTCCTTGTTTCTCAAAAGTATAATCTCAAATGTTGGGTACTATGCCTCAAGCTCATTATATATAGTGTTTTCATTCTTTATGTATCTAAACAGTTGGGACCTTATTGCAGACAAACTCTAAAGCTAAAGCAACTTCAGTGGTCAAGCATGCAATCATTATAGAGAAATCCACTATTAGTAACCCATCTGAGAAAAAAGAAGTTGAAATGCCTACCAGATCCAATTTTGATGATAATGCATCAGTTATTCCACAAGGATGTGGTCAAGAAAAAGTTCAAGATGATTGTGGGTGCTACTCTCATGAAAATGTGACGGCAACTATATCTAGACCCAAGCGTACTCGTCGGAAATCTTATACATCATCACTAGTGGCAAGATCTGAGGTTGGTCATCAAGTTTGTTATTTCTGCATTCTAATTTTGAATGTATTTTACCTTATAGATGATGTTGTTTTGCAGATTATGGGAGAGTCTGCCAGCTTAGTCAACAGGCATGAGCTTCTGAATATTGACAACAGCAGTAACCCCCTTGAAGTAGTGGAATATGTTGATGACATTTATCAGTATTATTGGTCTTTGGAGGTGATGTACATGCCTATGATCCTGATTCTATTTATCTTGTTCTGAAATTATTTGACTGTGCATGTTGAAACAGTCATTCATGTGTAGTGTTATACTTTACATCATTATAATGTTGGACTCTATTTGTTTCTTCACTGCATTATTACATGATGACATGATACTTGCTTCTTAGGAACATGGAAACAGGATGATTCAAATTATATGGCCGTAAAATAGTTATACAAAGATGCTCTTTTTGTCTGTATGGTAAAATTCATTAAGTGAAAAACATCAAGGACCTAAGCCTTAGTTTCATCTTCATTATGCTGTCTTTCTATGCAGAGATGTCTTTTCCCTTATCTCTGCCATATCTCTTCCATTTTGTTCCCTTATCATCCTATAAACCAATGGCATAGTAAAGTTAATAATTAAATTTTATTTCTTTCTTTCTTTTTCCTTTTTTTTTAATCTTCAACTGTAGTCATAAAATCAAGATTCTGGAAAATATAAAAGGAAAAAAATATAGGTTAGACAAGAGAATGTAATAAATATTAATGTGAGAAACATCTTTTGTAGAGGAGAAAAATTCAATAAATTAAAGAAAAGGGAGTCTTTGGAGATCATCGGTCCTCTCGAATCAATCATAGCAAATACAGTAACTTTCTTTTTAAGGGTGGGGGTGAGGGGGTGGTTCTATAACACATGCATCGAGGTTAGATTTCTTGGTGTGGATTTGCAAGGAAGCATTTAGGTGATTTCTTAATGTCTAGTTATAAGCAGTCTACTTTGTTTTCTTGTAATTAAAATTTATTTTGATTGTAAGCTCTATTGGCAGTGTAGGCTTATGGTTTCGGTGAGATTAAACACTTGAGCAATTAGAGCATTGTCTTTTTGTCCTAAGTACCCTTACACTCTCCGATCCCCCACCAGTGGCTGAAGGAACTGAAAAAAATAGTCCGTTGGTTTGCTGGTTCATTGAAGTATGGTGCTTTAGTTTTGTTATGTCTAAGATACTTGATGCTTCTTATAATGTAATATTGCTTCCTTTCACTAGGGGTGTGCATGGCTCGAGTCGGGTCAGTTTGGAGATATACCTAAAACTGAACTGATTTAAATTGGTTTCCTAATACCGAAACCAAAACTAAATCAACCATTTACAAAAACCATTTGAAACCGACTTGAGAAATTCAGTTTTGTCTGGTTCGGTTTATTGGGTTGGGCTAAATAGGCTAAGCTAAGTCTAAACATAAAAATTCTATTTTATATATAAGAGAAAATATAAAGAAAATTAAAAAAATAGAATATATATGTGTATATATGTATATATATGTATATATATGTATATATGTATATATATTTGTGTGTGTAGGGTAGGGTCGATTTAGTTCGGTTTGAGTTTTTAAATTGAACCGGTTCTTTCGGTTCAAGCCTTTCTTAAACCAACACCAAACCAGATTTAGAAAAAAATCCTGATATAAACCGAACCAAAAAAACCGTTTCGGGTTGGTTTTGCAGTTCTGCCAGTTTTTCACACCCCCTTACTTTCATGTACCTCCAAGGGGCCTTTGTCTGGTAAATGGTTTTGTTAGGCTTTGGTTGGTAGATTATCTGGTTAATGGACAAATCTCATGAGAACTGAACTTGGCCATGCATTTCTTATATTCGATACAATAAAGGGATGCTATCATTAAAAGGTGATCTATGCATTGTACAAAACACAATATTCAAGAGTTTTCTTTCCATCTCACTTTTATTGACTTAATTTTAGTATAACCATAACCATGCAGCCTTTTTCCAATTATTTGGGGCCAGCAATTTGAAAAATTGAAATAAAGAAGCATCGCCTGACTTTTATTAATGTTGAATGTGGACAAAGTGCTTTCTCTGCCAATATTACCTGTCTTTTCATCTTAAATTACTAATTTGTAAGGAGCACCCACCTTTCTCATTCTATTAAAATAGAAATATATTTTGTAGTGTACACGTGAAATCATATTTACATGGTTGTTTTACAACTTCTATTGTTGTGTCATCCTGAATCTGTGTATTCTGCTGGATTATTGGTTGTGCTCCTATTATTCATCTTTCAGGAAGTTTATTCTTCAGTTTACCTTGGATATTATAATCTTCTAGTCATGGATCTTGCTGCAATATTTTTTTGGCATGTATAAATTCTATTATCTACCTTAAGCATGATATTGGACACTCTTTTGGAATCTATCAATCATTCATCTAATAACAATTAGCTCAAACACAAGAAAAAATTCTTCATGTTTAAATTATATAGTTTTTAAAATATTCTTATCGAATCCAACTACTAATGTGATACACAATAATTTGGTTTCTAAATGCAGGTACAGAGTCCACAACTAGCAAATTACATGATTATTCAATCAGATATCACACCTAGAATGCGGGGGATACTAATTAACTGGTTAATTGAAGTATGATACGATAATTCTTTCTTCTCTCCATTGTTTTAATTTTTTTTCCTACTTTGTGTAATCAAGCTGTGAAAACTTTGTTTGGACCAGGTACACCTTAAATTTGAATTGATGCAAGAGACCCTCTTTCTAATGGTAGGGTTGCTTGATAGAGTGCTTTCTGTCCTTACTGTAAAAAGGAATGAATTACAGATGGTTGGTTTGACTTGCCTTTTGCTTGCATCCAAGTATGAGGATTTTTGGCATCCGAAGGTTGAATATGTCTAATTCATTGTTTTTACCTGCATCAGTACATCCATCAGGCTAAATCATGTATGAACCATGTTAAATATAGCTTTTTGCTTCATAATTTTTTGCAGATTGGTGATTTGATCAGCATATCAGCAAACTTGTACACCAGAGATCAAATGCTTGCTATGGTGAGTCTTCAGTTTTTATGTCATGTTTCATCTTGTTCATAGAAGATAATTTTTTGCTCTCCTCCAGGAAAGACTTATCGTTACAAAATTGAAATTTCGATTAAATATTCCCACCCCGTACGTCTTTATGTTAAGGTTTCTCAAAGCTGCTCAGTCAGAGAAAAAGGTGTGTGATAATTTAGGATTTGATATTGGTCTATATAATGCCATCATTCGACAAAATTTCACTATCATTTGTCATTCTTTGTTGTTTTCTACCAGCTTGAACACCTGGCTTTCTACCTCATTGAATTGTGTATGGTGGAATATGAAGCTCTGAAGTTCAAACCTTCGCTGCTCTGTGCGTCAGCGATCTATGTTGCACGATGTACGCTGCAAATAACCCCATTCTGGACAGGATTACTGAGGAAGCATGCTCAATATGAAGAGTCACAACTCAGGCATCATTTTTTATCTACTTTGTCACTATTATCCTTTAGTGTGATACTCCACATCATCTAGTTATTCCAGTGCAATGGACTTGCATGGAGGCTCATTTTGCTGCTCTGTAACAGGGACTGTGCAAGTATGATCCTTGGATTTCAGAGAACTGCTGCCCAAAAGCCAACAAAAATTACCTACGAAAAATTCCTGGGATCTGATCACAACAGTGTTGCCGCAATTGAAGCCATGGATAAGCTTCCTTTATAATTTGAGTTGTAATATGTAAATTTGTAGCTTTACTAAAGAAATTGTTTTATGAAAGACAAGCTTAATTTTCATTGTCTGCCCTTGTGTGTTTATTTGGGGCTAAGTCAGCTTTTTGTAGATGCTCATGCTTGCTTTTGGCATCAAAATTTCAAAGATTGTCTCCATTGCAAACGCCATTATATATGACAGTCAGGTTTGGCAATAGTAAGTCCTACATGCTTATCAAAGGTGGCAAGTATTGTGATATTTCATGAGGTAGCCAGGAGTTTTAGTGAGACAATGGTGATGATGTGCTCTAGCTGTTATAGCAGTTTTTATTATGGCCATAATGGATATCACTGAGTATTTTGATGTCAGAATTTATATATTATCAATGGCTATTATTTAATTTTAGAATTAATTACTTTTTTTTAGCACATATACCCTTTATTTGCTCATATTTTAATTAAAACGTCCATGAAATGTCAGTAAAATAAAGACGCTTGCACCATATATGGTAGTTTTAGGCTTGTGGTGAGCCCCATTAAGTACTATTTTTGTGTGAGAGATATCTACCATACTTTATGTTCCCATGACTGTATATTGATGCATGGGTTGAAGATTTCTTTAAAAGCTGATGAATCATGTGAACTCATTAAATTATTCTAAAGAGTTGCTTTTCGTAGGGGAAAGATATCTTGAGGTCTGCACCATAGTAGCGTGGGGTAAAAATTGTGTACCTAATGCATACCTTGTAATATCATGAAACACTCCTCTATTGCACATCATTATTGATGAATTGATAGTGCAAGTACTGCAAAGTGAGACTAGGTTCAGACTGCAGAGATGGTTCTGTAGTGTCTTGAAACTTTGATGGATCGTGCTCTAATTTGTATGGCTTATTCTGTACATGATGTATTTATTTAAACCAATGCTTGTCCTGGTTTCTATAACATCGTTTGTATGCTTTAAAACTTAAGTCAATGACTGTTGCACCAATTGCCTTATGTAGATCATGACTGGTCTCAAATACTCATAGTTGCCCCTGGGATATGCCCTTTTTTCCTATCAAGTAATGGACAACCCATACAACATTACTTTTGAACATTTTGGATAAATTATTCAAATATTTTGAAATCTAATGCTCGGTCCACATTTTCTAATAAATTAACCTTGCGGTACTTGTCTGTTACCCAAACAACCAGAATTTCATTTCCAATTAAGGTGGTGAAGCTTCCCTATAGATAATATGTTCATGTATCATTGCACCTAAAAAAAAAATCGATATCAATAAAATATTTGATCTTTAGTATTTTTTTATAAAAAAATACTACAAATAAGATGATTTTAAATTACTTATTATGTGATTTATAAACCAGGACCACCCTCTACCTAGCAACCGAAGATTCTTGGATATCTCACGCTAGGCAACCCTCCGACCTTCTCTCTCTGACTCTTCCATTTGTACTATTCTGTCTTCGACTTGGTATATTTGTTGTTATAGTGTGAAAAGAGGAACTCTTGGACCTTGCAATCAGTACTTTATCTTCCATTTGGCATTGAACATGGATGAAATTAACATCTTTAAACAGCAAACACCTGTGTTTTTCAGTCACTCTATGCACAAAAGCGGCAAACCTTCCATAATATATCTTTCAATACAATTGGTAACATCCATGGTGGAAGACCAGATATAACAGGGAAATTTGGATTTATCTTTCAATACAAGACATGGCGTTTTCTCCAAAGCCTTTTCAACTCTAGTAGAACCAACCACTTCTTACTACTATGATTGCTATGAGATGCACATGTAGAGAAAAATACATGCACAAAACGAAGGCATCAACAGCCTTATTTGCTTGTTTGTTGTTGTATGAGAATAAATTTTCGGCAGCATATAATATAGAGACCAGCAAAATGTTAACCGGCTGCCACCTGGTGTGATGAGCCAAGGGGCGAACTTTTCTTATTTTGGTACACCGGCTGGCCAACCATTCATGGTTTTGTCAGGGCAATTGACTAAGCCAGCCATTGGTAGAAGCTCGCGCTCAGCTTGATGCTTTGTTAGATGAGAGCTTTCCAATTTGGTCCAATGAAGCCATTGGTATTTTTTTCTCTCTCTTTCGAACAAATGGTTTTCTTAATCCCCTAATTGCATCATCGGGTAACCCGCCAGGCTTAAAAACATTAACAGTTGATCAAGTCATCCACGCGCAATTGGACCAGTTCAAAAACTTTTGTCAGCTAATTGCTTCCTCCTGCCTCATCCCTTATCTCCATGCTTCATTCTCACATGAAAACTTGCCAATGATCTTTGCTAACCTTCCAGGCATGGTTCCCTCCAGTTCAAGAATTTTCTCCACCCTAATCTTCTTGTCCATCTTGGCTCCCTCTGCAAGCTCACTTGCCTTCAACTTCTCCAGTTTCGATCAGAACACGCCGCAGAGGATCGACTTCCAGGGCGATGCATTCCTCAACAAGGAGATCAGGCTCACCAAGAACGAGCTTGGCACACCAATCACCAACAGCGTTGGCAGAGCGGTGTACAAGGAGCCGCTCCTCCTTTGGGACTCCGGCACCGGAGAGTTGACGGACTTCATCACCCATTTTTCTTTCGTCATCGACTCCTTCAAGAAATCAAACTATGGCGACGGACTAGCTTTCTTCCTCTCGCCATACCCTTCCAGCATCCCTGACAATTCCTCCGGTGCCTACCTCGGCCTCTTCAGCGAGCATCCAGCTCCGAACACGTCGCCGAATCGCACCTTGGCCGTGGAGTTTGACAGCTATCTGAATGCTTGGGATCCAAGCGAGAACCACATCGGAATCGACATCGATTCGATCAATTCTACTGCCACCGTGGTCTGGAACAGCAGCATCAAGGATGGTAGAACGGCGAATGCATGGGTCAGTTACACTGCTAGCACTCAAAACTTGAGCGTCTTCTTAACCTATGCTGCAAATCCAGTTTTTGGCGGGAATTCGAGCCTCTCTTACATCGTCGATCTAAGGAAAATCCTGCCGGAGAAGGTGGCCATCGGCTTCTCAGCCGCCACAGGCGATGCGGTCGAGATCCACAACCTCCTATCCTGGGATTTCAGCTCGACTCTGGAGCCCAGAAAGAAAAGCCGTACCGGACTGGTGGTGGGGTTGGCTTCTGGCGTGGCAGCGTTGGTGGCTCTGTTGCTATTGTCTTGTGTAATTTTGTGGAGGAGGAAGGCGAGAAGAGGGAGAGATGAGGAGGACATGGATTACGATGAGAGCATTGATGATGAGTTTGAGCAAGGCAGGGGGCCAAGGAGGTTTCCTTACAGTGAATTGGTCAGGGCGACCAAGAATTTCTCCGAGGAGGGGAAGCTTGGAGAGGGAGGATTTGGAGCTGTCTACAAAGGCTTCTTGAGTGACCCAAAACTAGATGTGGCTATCAAGAGGGTCTCGAAAGGTTCAAAGCAGGGGCGAAAGGAGTATGTCTCGGAGGTGAAGATTATCAGCCGGCTGAGGCACCGGCACCTGGTGCAACTCGTTGGCTGGTGCCATGGTCGAGGTGAATTCTTGCTGGTTTATGAGTTCATGCCCAATGGAAGCCTCGATCAACATCTATATAGCACGGAACGGATCCTTACTTGGCCGATGAGGTACAAGATTGCACTTGGCTTGGCCTCGGCGTTGCTCTATCTTCATGAAGAATGGGAGCAATGCGTGGTGCATCGGGACGTCAAACCAAGCAATGTGATGCTAGATTCCACGTTCAGTGCCAAACTCGGTGATTTCGGGCTGGCGAGGCTCGTCGACCATGATCGTGGCTCGCAGACAACGGTCCTGGCTGGGACCATGGGATACTTGGCGCCTGAATGTGTCACCACCGGCAAAGCTAGCAAGGAGTCTGATGTCTATAGCTTTGGAGTAGTTGCATTGGAAATTGCCTGCGGCCGAAGGCCGGTAGAGCCTTGGGAGAAACTAAGCAAGGTAAGATTAGTTGAATGGGTTTGGGAGCTTTATGGGAGGAACACCGCTCTCGAAGCAGCTGATGAGAGACTAGCTGGCGAGTTCGATGAGCAACAAATTGAGCGCTTGATGATTGTTGGGCTATGGTGTGCGCATCCAGATTATAATCTAAGGCCATCAATTAGGCAGGCGATTAGTGTGTTGAACTCTGAAGCTCCTCTGCCTGATCTTCCTCCGAAAATGCCCGTGCCGATGTACTATGCACCTCCGATGGACATGTGCCGATTTACATTTACAGCATCAGTTGCAACTTCGACTGGTATGAATTCTACATCAAGTGGCGGCACCACAAATTCTTCCAACTCAACCTTGTCTCAGAGTTCATCTTCCACAGCTTCGTTGTTGAAATCACATAAATCTGATATGTAACACAGCATCATGCAGTTCAAAATAACATATTACTTTATAGCTGTTCCTTGCAGATGGTTGGTTACCTCTCTAACTGTTGGTGTTTCGTGGTGTGAAAAGTTTACAGCTTTTGATCAATAAATTTTCAATTTTCTGATCCAAATGCCCGGAAGTAATTATTTGCGCACGATTAGTTAATTAACTGTGCTGAGCTAACCAATTTCTCCATATAAGCTGGAACTTAGACATTTGTAGCTTCTGAGGTACATAACTTTTTATATAATTTGTTTGAAAAAAAAGAGGAAAAAGATAAAGCTTGAGGTTTGTCAGCATGGTTTCAAATTCAGGGAAATTTGTTTTCACATGGTTTGTCCTTGTTTTCTTTGCTTTGAACATATATGCATAAAAGTAGCAAGGATGTGAAGTGGAAGAGAAAGAGAACTCAAAAAACTGTATAAATGATGGAAGTAGTGGAAAAAATATTCGACATCTCGACCTTGGGTCAGACCGACCTCGTTGACCTCGGTCTTACCCGAGATGAATGACTTTGGCCTCTACTAAGGAGCCAACCAGCCGAGGAGCCAATTAGCCGAGAAGAATAATCAACTTATGTCGATAAGGGATGACCATCTTAACAACCAATAACTCTGCTAGCTTGCAGTTGTGGTAGCACCATAATCTACACCCAACCTCACTGCATGCCGCCCACGTGGACTTACTCCTGTGCCGTAGCCATACTACCGGCCGTTATCTGGCCCTCAATGCATGCCATGTCAGCCCAGGTGATGACAAAACGTGCTCTTATATATAAAGAGGTAGCCTAGGGGATCTCAGGTATCCAAGAACACACATACAATATTATTCATAGAAAACTATTCTTTGTTGAAGCTTTCTCCCTTCTATCCTGTTGCCAGTATATTCTGACTTAGGCATCAGAGAGTCTTTCGCTGGAAAACTCGTCTTCCCTGCCTCTGCCACTTCTGAGGCCGCCATCACCGTTGCCGACCTCACCGTTCCCACCTTCGCCAACATCATCATTGTCATCGTTGAGGCTAGAGAAGTCCATTCCCAGGAAGAGCCGCTGAACTCGAGCTTGGCACTCCTTAAAGCCTTTGTCGCATTTCCCTAGGTCTCCTCTTGGAACTTGTCCGAGGTGAGGTGCTCCTTGACCGCCTCTGCAACCTTTGCCTCGGTGCGCATGACCTCCTCCTTGGCCTTCGTGGCCTGCTGCTCGGCCTCGTTGGTCCACTGCTTGGCCTCGTTGGCCCTCTACTCGACCTAGGCTAGCTTCGTAGAAAGCTTCATAGCCCTCTGCTCAGTAGCTTTGATGGCCTCCTCGGCCGAGGATAGTTGGGCCTCCTTTGTTTTCACTTGGGTCTGGGTAACTGAGACATGGGCTTTTGTCTCCGTTCGCCTTCGCCCTTGCCTCGGCCAGATGAGTGTGCTCTCCGGTGGCCTCCCACTTTACCCCAAGCACCGAGCTACGCTTCTTGAGCATCATGACCATCTCATGCGCACAGCTGATCTCATGGGCATGCTAAAAGAAGAATAAGGGTCAGTAATTGAAGTAAACAACTTAATGGAGGTTTGCAAGTCAGAAGCTTACCTAAATGACTGTAGTGAAGACCTTATTGAAGAAGTCGTCAGCGCCATAGAAATGCATTACTTTGATGTCGACCGGGAGCTGCATGGCTTGGACCAACTCCTTCACCACCTCTGGGGTTGCTAGAGCTGAATCTAACTCTCATACGGACCACCCAAGGGAGTAGATCCTGGAGGCATAGGTTGGAGCTAAAGGGCTTTCTCAGGAACAGACCAGTTTGGATCTGATAGAGTCGAGGCACGGGGCCCCAAGGATGATGGTGTGGAGCCATGGCAGCAACGCAGGGTCGGGCAAGGATGACCCCCTCCTAAGGGGCCGACCTGATTGGCTATGCAACCTTGGCCTCAACGTCAAGCTTCACATTCTCTCCCCAAGGTATGGGCACCTTAGGGAAGACTTTAGAACTTAGGTCTCGATGTCGACCTCGGTGGTAGCTCTGGTAGCAGAGGCCGAGGAGAACTCCCCTCTCGACCTTTCCACCTGGAGGCATCACCCTCGATGGCCGCGGACGACCTCTTCTTTATGTTCCTTCTTTGACGAATCAACGCGAGGTCAGTCTTCATGGCGATGAAAACTGCAAAACCGAGGACAAGGTTTGAAAGGAATGTGATGAGGTGAGGGAGTAGGAAAAAAATTCACGAGAAGCTTACCCTGGGAGCGGCCGGGCTCAGACCGACGTTGATCAGCATCTCCTCGGACAACAACTCTTGCAGGGCAGGCATCTCGGATCAAGATTGGAGAAACTTGTCCAAGGTTCTTTGATTATCACCAGACAACCTCGGGGGCCGATTCATGTCTTTCCGAGGTGTCCTCTATATGGTCTTATACGACCATGGCTGCTCGGAGGAAACGAAGAAAAACCTTTCTTTCCATCCATGGATGGAGGAGGGAGTACCTCAGAGCAACTGACGATCTTTTCAAGAAGAAAAGTACCACCAGCTGCATCCCGAGAATGCGTCTTCAGAGTGAAACATCATCGAAAGAGGAAAAACGAGACTTAGACATTCCAAAGGAAGCAAAGAGAAAGGTAGCCAACTAAGACTGGCCAGGAGTTCGATACTAGTTGGGTCAAGACGAGGCTATAAGACCTCATTAGCTAGACAAAAAAGGGGTGAAGGGGGAGTCTCAACCCAGCCCTCAGAGTCTTCTTGTACAGACCGAGCTGAGAAGGAGCTTAGGTAACTCGATCACTAGGACCGGCAAGCTCGAAGACGAACTCAGGAGGAATAAAATGCTGGGCTTGGATGAGGTTCATCTCCAATTTTATGAGGATAGACACCTCGTGGTTCGAGCCCAATTGGACCTCGGACTCAGCTGAAGGCGATGACTGCCGATCCTGGAGAGAATGGTCCAGCAATCGACTCCCCTTAGAGGTGTTAACCTCACTGTCGCTCATGGTGGAAAAGATGAAGGACGAAGAGACGAGGAAGCAAGGAAGAAGACGAAGGAAAGTGGCTGAGCAGCCAAGAAGCGAAAACCCACCGAATATGGAGAAGCATAGAGGATGCGAGTGCTGGAGGAATGGAGATTCGCCGGAGCAACACCCAGGAGATGGAACACTTGAGTGTGCAAGCGGAGTGAATGAAGCAAGAAATATAAGCTGAATGAAGGGGCCACCCTTATAGAGGTGCGGATGACCTTGATCGAAGCGTCAATCCGGCTGCCCGAGTAGATTGAGCAACGTGTTAGCCTGAGCTAGGTGCGAGCGGTTCGCCAGGTCATTGCATTAATGGCGCCTGGGAGTCACCCCGCAATGATAAAGCCGCGGGATAGCCTCGCAATGATGGCATCTTAAGATGGCTTGGATCCAATGACGCTTTTGGATGACTGGCCAACACATTTGTTGCCATTAACAAAGGTCTCGCCCTTGATCAAGGTAACGACTCGATTGTCGTTGCCCGAATTAGAATGCAGTTCGGCGTCGAAAGTAGAGAAAAAGTGATGAAAGAAATATTGGATACCTCAACCTCGGGCTATACCGACCTCCTTGACCTCAGGCCTACCTGAGGTGAACGACTTGGGAGTTGCTAAGGAGCCAACCAGCCAAGGAGCCAATTGGCCGAGGAGAACAATCAACATGAGTCGACAATCTCAACAACCGACGGCTCACAGTATGCATCTGCATTGCACACTGCCCACACGGACTGACTCCCGCATCGTAGCCATACTACCGGCCGTTACTTAGGCATCAGTGCATGCCACATCAACCCAGGTAACGACAAAACATGCTCCATTTTATAAAGAGACAACTAGGAGAACCTCAGGTACGCAAGAACACACATGTAATATTATTTATAGAGAACTATCCTCTGCTGAAGTTTTCTCCCTTCTATACTGTTGCTATTCTATCGGAGGATCCCCACTAGAAACTCTCCGACAAGCGAATTTCTTATAGGCCATTTTCAAAGAAAGCCAGCTCCAGCACATCTCAGCTAGCCTGCTCAACTCACCTGCAGCTGACCGTAGGGCTGTCCGAGCCGTGCTCCTCAGTCCGAATTTAACGATAAGAGGAAGTATCCATTTTTATCGTTATAATCAAGAATGCATGTTTTAGATGCTCAAAAGATGTCGGTCCCTTCAAGCTTTTATCCCTATCTGCCCAATTTTATGTAGTTTCTCAGACATTGCTTTGGTCTCGTAATTTTATAAAAGCGCAAGAATCACAATTTGAAAGCTCACGCAACTATTGGAAATTCCAATGATGAATTCCAAGCTCTACATCTCCATTATTCTAAAGTAAGAATCATGACGTTGCTTAGAGACCTTCCACTTCCACACAAAGTCGAACAGATTGCCTCCAAATCCAGGCAACAGATGATTGATTCAGCCACTTGCTTTGATATCTCCATCAATGATAGCATGCCGTATCAGAACAATTTCCTTGACAAGATTCCGGTAAGTAAATGGCCGGACAGCAGCTCTCAAGAACAGCCCAGTAGGTTTCTTGCTCTGGCTCGCCCCGATCTTCGGATCTTCATCCTCTTCGTTCTCTGACTCTTCATTGCGCTGCTCCTGATCCAAAACAGCAGTGCGCAGATCTCCATCTTTTATCCTCTCCGCCATTCGGCGCTCCTCCATCATCTGCCTCTCATATATTTCATCCGAAACCTCGATGCTTTTCTTCACGAAAGTCTCCATTTCCTCTGAGTTCCTCATAGCCTTCTTCCACTTCTCGTTCCAATACTCGGCGCTCTCTTCTGGCTTAGTGGCCGTTTTCTCATTGTCCTCCTCTTCTCCAACATCGATCACTTCATCATCCTCATCCTCATCCTCCTCACCGACCTCCTCATCGTCCTCGCTCCAATCAGTGATCTGACTCTCGACCTGATCATCATTTTCGGACTCGCTATCATCGGGGGCATCGCAGCCCAGCTCCATCTCCTCGAGCTTGGCCTTCCACTCCTTGGTATATGGATGAAGGAGCTCCATGGGGTGGTTGGTCAGCAAAAACTCCAAGCACCTGGACTTCCCCTCATCGCCGAGCTTCTGGTACGCCTTCACGACGTCGTCGACGTAGGCCTTGGGGCTTATCTTGACGATCTTGCAGAGCCCGCCGAAGTAGGAGCAGGTTTCGACCCGGCCATCCTCTGTCTTGAGCTCGCAGGGGTATTCGTTCTCCGTTGTCGGGTCGAGCAGCGGGCCGAGCAGCTTGAAGAAATCGTCCTGGGGCTCGAACCGGCTCTGGTACACGGGACGCCTGACGTAAATGATATCGGGCCGCATCCAGGCGGCGCACTGGGTGATCATGGCCCTCGTCTTGTTGCCGAGCCGGGCCATGAGGCTCCACTTGTCGAGCCTCTCCTCCTTCCCGGCTTCCAGCGCCACCTCGCACACCAGCGTCCACTGCTGCCACGGGAGCTCGGTGGGCCGCCATTTCGGGTGGCGGACGAAGACCCAGTAGTACCGGAAGCCGATGCTGGCGTCGAGGGCGGCGAGGCGTTTGGAGAAGTCGGAGGACATCTCGAATTGCTCGATCTCTTCGAATTCTTCGTGGTCGCGGACCTCGCCGTAGATGGAGACGCGGTCGTCCGTGAAGCGGCCGCGGATGGGGGGGCCGATGACGACGCCGCGCCAGGAGTAGGGGCCGTAGCGGCCGTACTTGTACCAGTCGTAGGGGTGGCGGAGGTTGGGGTCGTCTTTCTGGAGGAAGCGGACGTAGCGGTCGTAGCCGAGGCCGATCATCTGGAGCTCGTCCTCGGTGAAGTGGTCGGCGTGGTTGGCGTTAGGGCGGTTGCGGCGGTAGAAGCGGTTATCGGTGAGGCGGCGGAGCCGGCGGCGGGATTTTTCCTTGGCCTGCCGCCTGACCTCCGCGTTGCCCTCGATGCGGCCCGGGGAGGGGCCTCCGGGCTTTTTCTTGCTGCGGCCAGCGGAGACGGTGGTGGGAGCGGTGGTGACGGTGGGGTTCCTGGGGCGGCGGGAGAGGGGGAAGGGGTGGCAGTAATGGTTTGGGTGGGAGATTGCTCGGATAGAGAATGGATTTGGGTTTGGCGTCTTGGGGCGGAGTGCGAGTGGGAGGGAGGAAGGGAGGAAGGGGCATATCTTCAGACCTGTCCACTGAGTTGGAAGTTGGGTGGGGGATTTGGGGGGTTTTGGGAGGACGAAGTCGAAAGCGGCGGACATGGGGGCACGGCTTTGGAGCTCAATGGATTGGGGTTGAGGAAATGGATACTCAAAAAGTGTGCCACGACTGTTGAGCGGAGAAATTATACCCTAAACCAGGATGCACCACATCCCATTCCCTATGCATCAGCGCTCGCCTTCAAGAGAAATTATTAGATGAACAAAATAGACCATGAAACTGGGACGAAATTATCTCAAAGAAATTATTTTATCCTAGGATGAAATTTGTTGGCGCTAAATTCTCAGCAAGGTTGGAGGGCCGCTCAGCTTGCGCTGAGGTCAGTAAGAAACGAACTGAATGAAGTGATCAGGATGAAAAAGAACTTATCGCCATTAAGGATGATCCGCAAGAAGTTCACTTGTGAACTCTTCGATGTCTAAGGCCCCATTTGGGAGAACTTTTGAAGGGCCAAAAAATACGTTCTGCCTCTCCAAAAGCACTTTTAGATGAAATAAAAGTATTTGGTAAAAATTTCGGAAAGCTTTTTTAGTTTTTCAAAAAGCCAAAAATATTTTTTTGGAAGAAACGCCATTTTGGAGCTTTCCGAAAAAGCACTATACATATAATATAATATTATATTATATCATAATACATTGATATGTTATATTAAATAATTTAATATTATATTAAATTATTATGCTATAGTGTACAATGTTATATTACTATATTATAATAATATTATATTATATTACAGTACTATTATACTATATCATATATTTATGTATTAATATATATTATATTTTATTATGCTCTGTTGTATAATACTACGTAATATTCTTTATAGTAATTTTATCATACAAAAGTATTTTCTCAATTTATTTACCAAATACATGTTAAAATACCACAGTACTTTAGAAATGTAGTTACCAAATAGCAAACAACTTTTTATAAAAGTTCTACTTCAGAAAGCTCTACTTTCAAAAGCTCTACTGCTAACAGCTCTTCCAAATAGGGCCTTAGTCATTTAGCAAGCTAACAATATATCTAGATAAATTGATACACAATTTTAAGAACATAGTGTTCACCAATATACGATACATAGTCAAATAACACATACTTAACAAATTAGTGATCTAGCAACCAAATACACTTTTTTAAGCAAATTGATATATAATTTTAGAACATCATATTCACCAATACACAATATATGGTCGGTGATACATACTTGTCTACTTCTTGATACATACTTTTAGTTTATTTGATCCACATAGAGTAGTGATCAAATATACATCTTTAGGTAAATTGATATATAATTTTTAAAACAAGCAACTTAATCATCTCACAAGCTAATACACACCTCTAGGTAAATTGATAAATAGTTTTTAGAAATAGTATTCGTTAGTACCAATACATAGTTTTGTAGCTTTGTCTAATATAAGAAATTATATTCATATCATGGCTTAAATTTTATAAACTCTTAGGCATAGAGATTCTAAAAAATAGAAGGATCCATAGGAGAAGAAAGAAACTAGGAAGGAGAAGAAAGACCTCACCAATGAGATAGACAACTCGATAGAAAGAGGATAGATGGAGAGACTAGACGAGAAAAAAAATACAGCCGATCTCTCTTGGTAGACAATATCTTTTTGTCACAATTTACGATTTCACCCAAAATGGCTAGGTGGAAAGTATTATTTGGGTTTATTGATCCTTTTATAAGTACCTAAGATCTACCCAACGAATAACTGATGTGGGATTAAACACACGCCGACATGGGTCGTCATATATTCTCCTCGTTCAAGCCCTGACATTCTTGTCAGGCTAAGGGTTCAAATCCATTCAAATCAATCACAAGTACCATGATTGGCCTATGGCCAGCCTCCATAAATCCATGTTGCCGTGTCCGATAGTCTACATAGGCTATTAGCCAAGTTCGCTCTGACACCATTTATATCAACCTAATACTTCACCCAAAAAGACTAGCCAGAAGGTATTATTTGGATTTGTTGTTCTTATATAAGTACCCAAGATATATCCATGGAATAATCGATGTGAGACTAAATATACGTCCGTACGGGTCCTCACATACTCCCCCCGTTTAAGCTCCAATGTCCTCGTTAGGATAAGAGTCCAAATCCATTCAAATCTAATCACAACTACCAAGATCGGCTAGCGGTCAACCTTCATGAACCCATGTTGTAGTGTCCCTAGTCTACATAGGCTATGAGCCAAGTTAGATGTAATATCATTTGTCACAACTCAGGACCTTGCCCAAAATGGCTAGTCGGAAGATATTTTTTTGAGTTCCTTGATTCCGCATAAGTATCCAAGTTCTATCAGGTGAATAACCGATATGAGACTATACGCACGCCCACACGAGCCCTCACAGTTTCAGCGCATATAGTTTTTTTTATATTTTTTTTAAATTATGGGATCGACGGACTCTATCAGTAAGAGTTCTATCTTTATTTATTTTTTGAATTTTCTCTTTAAAATGAGCGCTAGAAGAAACATGGCGAAATAGGAATCCCGCTCAATATGATATTCTATAGTGCCCGCCCTATGATATTCTATAGTGCCCATACGGATAGAATAGACAGCTTGATAAGGAAGATGATAAATAGAGAGGTTGGATGAAAAAGAAAAAAATACATATTGTCTCTCTTAATGGACGATCTCTTTTGGCACGTATAGTTTTTATTTTTTTTAATTATGGAATTGACATACTCCGTTAGTAGGAGCAGTCCTACTCTTACTTGACTTTTGGATTTTTTCTTTAAGATAGATGCTAGAAAAAATATGGTAAAATAGGAGCTTCATGTTTCCTCGGCCTCTAACTCTCATCAATGTATATAATTTTTGGCTGGACCATATCCACCGCTAAGATGGCGGATGCACGTTGCTCCACAGTTGGACCGGTCCACCAGTGATCGGTGGACCTGGTCCAGCCAATGGTCACTCATCCATCAGTCCCGCGTCGAAAACCGGCAATGGCATAGACTAAGCATGTATTAAGTGCATTGAGTTACTACAGTATACAGTCGGACGGACACGTCCTCTTCTCAAAACCCCAATCTAGTTTTTGACCCAGGAGACTGCATGTGTTACCGATATTAACTATACCGTTTAACCAAATACAAGCACAGATCGATAGAGAGCGGATAGTGATAGAGAGAGGAAAAGAAAGAAGAAATATATGCATTAGCTGATGGTTGGTGATGTGTGATGGATCCTTGGTGGGCGAACTAACTTCCTCCATCAGAGCTTGACGACCTCCGGGATGGGGACTGGGTAGCGGTGGATGCAGTCGAACCAGGGGCCATCGACGGGGGTCTTGATGGTGCGGATGCACTTCCAGACAGCGCTGTTGCACTTGAAGCCGCTGCCGAAGCCGATCTGCCACACCCGGTCGCCGCGCCGCATCCGGCCTTTGGACTCGATGTAGTTGAGCTCGTACCAGAGGGAGCTGCTGGAGGTGTTGCCGAAGCGGTGCAGCGTCATGCGGGACGCCTCGACGTGCTCCGGCGACAGCTGCAGGCTCTTCTGCAGCTCGTCGATCACCGCGCGGCCGCCGGCGTGGATGCAGAAGTGCTCGAAGGCCAGCTTGAAGTCGGGGATATAGGGCTTCCATTTCGAGTTGATGAGCTTCCGGCCGACGAGGGTGAAGAAGAAGAGCAGCTGCTCGGACACCGGCAGAACCAACGGGCCGATGGTGGTGATGTTGGACTTGAGAGCCTCCCCGGCGATCGCCATGAGGTCCTTGGACAGCGAGATCCCCGAGTGGCCCTTGGCGTCCTCCTCCTCGTAGACGCAGAAGTAGGCCCGGTCGTCGGCGCCCTTGTGGGTGCGCACCACGTGGACAAGCCGGTACTTGGCGCGCCGGGCCTCGCGGGGGCGGTTCGACAGCAGGATCGCAGCGGCGCCCATGCGGAAGAGGCAGTTGGGCAGGAGCATCGACGGCTGGTTGCCGGAGTAGAAGTTGGGCGTGATGATCTCCGTCGAGATGACGAGGGCGTTCGAATTCGGGTGCACCTGAAGGAGATCGCGGGCGAGGTCGATGGAGATCAGCCCCGCGCTGCATCCCATGCCGGAGAGGTTGAAGCTTCGGATGTTGCTGCGGAGCTTGTACTTGTTCACGATCATCGCCGACAGGGACGGCGTGGGAGAGAAGAGGCTGCAGTTGACGACGAGGATATCGATGTCCTTGGGCTTGAGGCCGGTTTTCTTGATGAGGTCGTCGATGGCGGAGAAGATGACGAGCCGGGCCTCGGCGCGGGAGGCCTCCATGGTGGGGTTGGGGGGGATGTAGTGGTTGGCCGGGGGGAGGCAGGTCTCCTCTCCGAGGCCGGAGCGCTCGAGGATGCGAGTCTGGAACCGGACGCTCTTGGGGTCGGAGTTGATGAGCCGGGTGTGCTCCATGAAGGTGGCGAAGGGGACGCGGCAGCTGTTCGGGGGCTTGAAGCAGGCGTAGTCCACCAGGTACACTGGCCGGGGCCGCGACATGAAGTAGACCGTGGCAGCGAACACTATCAAGAACGCCGAGCAGAGGATCTCGACGAGGTCGAGATGGAGGGACCGCCACAGCCCGATGACCTCGTCGGGGCCGAGGCGGACTAGCTCGACGGCCATTGTGGCCATGAGCGGGACGAGGAGGAAGGTCAGGAAGTTGTTCACCAAGTACTGGTATCCCAGCTTGACATACTTGAGCTTGACCGAGCTCGAGAAATCAGTCATCGGCGCGGCCGGCATCTTGTGAAGGATCTCAATTTACCACTCTCAACCTATATATCTTTCTTTTTCTTCTTGGATTTGGTTTTCCCCTTCTCTGCACGTAGATTGTAGACTGCCTCCTTTCTGCTGCGTTTCTTTATGTGGAAACAGGAACTGAAAGGAGAAGCCTGTCTTGGAGGAGAGGATTCATGGGGAGAATTTAAAGGCTTGTGAGCGGGCAATGAATGAGGCAGATGGGTAGTTTAGACGGGGACCCCACCAAAGAGCAACCGGGGCGCGAATCGGGATCCGGTGTTTCGCACCGAGGATCTCTGCGCCACGTCGTCGATTTCAAAGATGGACACCTGTCACCGGGGCGATCAGCAAGGGACGGAGGTTGCATGTCCGCGCGAAAGAAGGATTCGCCTTCCTTCGCGCGAATCCACCGTTGGATCCCGCAATGGCCGCTTCAAAAACTGTGCGGGATGCAATGCAACGGTTGACGTCGTGCAAAGAAGATACGACCCGAACCCATCAAAAATAGGCTTTCGAAGGCTTTGGCAAGGCATCCATTTGCTCGGTTAATTAATTTGGTCAGCTGATCGAATGAATTGGATTGCCAAAATTAGCGCAGCTGCCCCAACTACCTTTCCCCTCGCTCCTGCTACGGTAGTGTAATACTAAGGAGTCCAAAGTCCAAACTACCAGGTCTAATACTTAGGTCGCGGGAAGCAAACATTCAACTGATCTGATGGCAAGTATATCTTATCTAAGTATAATTAACTAAGATATAGACTTCCATTTCTAGCCATCATAAAAAAAAAAAAACTATATACCAGTATGTATATACCAGGTCTCCATTCTCAAGTAGTCAAGTTCGGCTTCTCTTACAATCTTTAGTAGCTGTATCTTAAATTGTGGACGTGTTATTGTCAACCTTGCTTTCCAACCAAGGGTAGCATTACATAAGAACATTTAATTAAAGTTTTGAGTTTAGAGAAAAATATAAACACTACATATATGTATTTCATTATTATGGTATAACGTTCGGTGATACATACTTTTTCGGATTGGACTCAATTTTTTGGATTCCCTCCAAAATTGTGTCACAGCCGGATCAAGGATGTAACCCGAATAGTAGGTTAATTAAACCATATATACATGGAGTGTAACAATAATATGGATTTTAGCATGTCAACCCTAGCAATCATAATACGGTTGTAGTGATACTCAATTAAAGCAGTACAGAGACAACATGTTGGTACGGGGCTTTTTTGTGTTTTATTAACTTCAAGAATACTTAGGTCACTTTCTGGCGAAAAAGGGAGAGGGGGGGTTGTTGGAGTCGTTGCGAATCCCAGGCATTCATTAGTTTTCTTTCTTAAATAAATAAGATGCTGGTTTATGTTAGCAAGAGCTTTTTAGGCATTCATTATCTACTACAATATCCAAGTATTGCATTAAATCAACTGAAAAGAGAATTATAAATTATTCTATATTACATTGATTGTAACTTAACCAAATGGCCCACGGATTCATTAATGTGATAGAGTTTCAAGACCGCCATCTCTCTCTCTTTTTTTTCTTCTTCATCTATCCACTTTTCGCTGATTTTTAAAATAAGTTTATTTTTTACTGGAGTAATAGCTTTTCCGTAAGTTATATGCAAAATAGAGCCGATCATGCGCCGGACTTGGGCATACAGAAACTGTCAAATTTTAATTAGGTCCAGCCTGAAGCCCAACTAAAAATAAATATACCCGAGGTCTAGCCCACGATCAGCTCTAATATAGAATCATGTCGAAGAGACCTGATTCGATCTTACTGGCGACTACTCTATCAGACCTTTGTTGCTCCAACGAGCGTCGTCATGGTGAAAATGATATTACACTCGTCAGGCTAAGTTAGAAAGATCCACTACACATTGCATAATTCAGATCCAAATTGTGTAGTCCCTAAAAGAAAGAGAATATGACACCCACAAGTTTAGGGTTTTGCACGATCCATTTTATATGTAGATGACTTAATTAAACTTACACAAAGATGTAGGTAAAACCAAGCCCTTGTTTCTTTAACATCATTTCTTCCATACTATTTCCAGGGATACAAATGAGCCAGTTAGGACTCTCGGCCTAGGTACTCTCTCTATTTCTCTCTTTTTTAAAAAAATATCTTGTTTTTTGTTTTCATTTTGTCTTTTTGGTGGAGACAACTTGGCTTGGGTGGTTTTTTTTTTTTGGTAAATGCAGCAATTTATATAGCTCTAACTTGAGTACATCCTGCCCAGTCACAAGAAAGTAAAATGTAAAAAGGAGAGGGAATATCTCCTGTAGATGTCCATAGAAAATCTTCGGAGTGTCGGGCGATGAAAGAGGCGACTCAGTCTGCTGCCCTGTTCGCCTCCCGAAACACATGTGCTGCTTGCAACCCACCCATGTCCTGAACCAGCCTACGAGTCTTTCTGATGAGAGGATGGCCATTCCCATATCTATCTACACCTCAGATCTAGTCAGTCACCACAGAAGAGTCTTCCTCGAGATACACCCTCTTGGCTCCAAGGGTCCTCCTCGCATATGTCAACCCCTCCCATGCAGCCCGAAGCTCTGCCCCTACAACAGTGATCCCAGGAGTATGCCGACCTCTGGCTGCTACCATCCTGCCAAAAGAATATCTGATCACAAATCCGATACCTTCAGATACACCATCCAACGACATACCACGATCGAAATTCACTTTGAGATGACCAAAGGGTGGGGGCACCCAAGAAACAAGGGAAAATCTGGGCGCTATAACCGCGGGAAGAGTGCCCCAGATGTTCCTGGCCATCTCAGTAGAGAACAATGTGGTAGCTGTCGTAACTTCCCTTGCTTGCAATGCAACTCTATCCACCACCAACTTCGGAGGGGACCACCTACTCTCAAATATGCCAACTTGGCTTGGGTCTTCACTTGCCCATTAAACCCTTCTATCAGGCATTCAGGCTTGTACTTAGCCTGATCTTGCCCAGGTGGTTAGGCATGATGAATGCTGACCCATACGAAAGAAAAAACTCCCAAGACTACTGTTTCGAACCCATGTAAATTTTTCCAGTGACCAGGGATCTCTAATATTCCAAGTGTTTTCTTTTTATTTTGAGAAGGAAAAATTCGTGGTGCATTTTAGTAAGTCTCATCCAAAAAACTGTAACGAGTGCATCAGAAAATAACAAAACTGATACCAAAAAGAACATATTCAGCAAACATGAATTCCAACTAATTTAGTTGGATTTATTGATCAGATTTGGACTGAAATCTGCCATGAAAGCTATCGTATATGGACCGAGCAGGAGCAATGCATATCTAATTTATTGAAAGAAAGCCACGGTTCGAGCCCTCTAAGTCTCATGGTGTCATTAATGAAATCAAATGCCCTCGCAATAAAGTAACCGACACTTCAAAAAAAAAAAAAAAAACATAGTAAGCGGCGGCCGGGCATATCCTCGAGATGTTTTGTTTATTTAAATAATAACGCTCGACAATATTGATGGTCCTTTTTTTTCCCCTTCAATGAGAATAGTTGTCAAGCCAATGACAGAATTCGCCAAAGGCCTCCTCCACTCCCATCCAAGGAAAACGTTTGACATTTTGGTTCGGACTGATGCTACGTGGTAGTGCCAATATCTTCCAAAGTGATATACCATGTGGAACAAGGGTGTGGAAGAGGATCGAAAGGGCCTCCTCCCTACCCTAATATATTAGGGTGTGGAAGAGGACCGACACGGTCGTTGCGTCACCGTGCTGGATTCCGTAGTTTTCGGCTTTCCAGGTCCGCCACCTTGCTCGGATTGCTTCTGACCATCGTCCACTTCTGCTCTCCACAGTTGCCCAGTCACACCACCACTCATCATTCCTCTTCGAGAAATTGTGGCTGGAGTACCTCCACTCTTGGGATGTTGTGCGAAAGGCTTGAGCAATGCCAGTACGGGGCGACGTCATGCAGCGGATCTCTCGCAGGTTGGAGTTACCAGGCGCAGACTTCGGAGATAGAATCGTGAGTGTGTAGGAGACATTTTTAGAAGATTGGAGGAGGTGGAGGTGTCCATCTCAGAGTTACAGGGGAGGGGGGACAGTTTGGGAGGTCTCCCTGAGGACGATATGTGTACTCTTTGGCAGAGGCTTGCGGAGCATCATTCTCTTTTGAGGCAGCATGAGGTGTTTTGGAGGCAGAAGTCTAGGTCCAGTGGTTGCAGGAGGGGGATAGGAACATCCAATTTTTCCATCGGTCTACCATCATCAGGAGATAACGAAGCATGATCAGATCCCTGAGGGATGAGGCAGGGTCACAGCTGGAGGAGGAGAGCTCGATCAGACATCTCCTAGTTGACTTCTTCCGGTCGAGGTGGACAAAGGAGGGGGGCTCAGATAGCGGGGCAGTCTTCCTGCATCCAGACATGGTGGTCGGGCCATCGGAGAATGCTGCTCTGCTTGCGGAGGTGTCTGAGCCGGAGATTAGGAGGGCGGTGTCGGCTTTGGGGGAAGAAAAGGCCCCGGGGCCTGATGGGTTCAGTCTTTTTTTCTTCAGGAGATAATGGGGTATTGTTGGAAGATCGATGGTGGAGGCAGTTCAGCCATTTTTTAGGTCAGTAGTTTTGATGGATGATTGAAAAGCGACCTTTATCACTCGGATCTCGAAGCGGCGGGATGCGATGGAGCCCAGTCATTTTAGGCCCATCAGCCTTTGTACCACCCTTTACAAGATGGTGGCAAAGGTGCTGGTTGGGAGGTTGCGGCCTCTACTTCCTCGTCTGATTGGTCCGGAGCAAGGGGCCTTTGTCGGGGGCCACAACATCACCGACAACACCATGATAGCCCATGAGATGATGTGGGACTTACAGCAAGTGTCGCAGCAGAGATATATGGCTGTGAAGCTTGACATGGAGCGAGCTTATGATAGGATCCGGTGGTGTTTCTTACGGAGGGCTTTGATGAGTTTCGGCTTTCATGAGACTTGGATTTTCTGGATTATGGGGTGTGTGCAGGATTGTCCCTTATCCCAGAACCTTTTTATCATTTGTGCTAACTCATTATCTCGTGCTCTGCGATATGCCTGTGTGGAGCGGGTGCCGGAGGCCTATGTTCCCGCCCCAGGTGCCGAGCCGATCTTCCACCTTCTCTTTGCAGGTGACTGCTTTCTACTAGCCAGAGTTCGACTTAGGGATGCTATTGTTCTTCAGAGGATTTTCAAGGATTACTGTCAGGCTTCGGGTCAGAGGGTGAACCTCCAAAAATTGACAGTTGCCTTCAGCCCGACGACTGCAGTGCAGGTGCGACAGGAGATCAGAGAGATTCTAGGCATAAGGGAGCAGGATGGGCCATGGACCTATTTGGGAGTCCCGATTACTGAGAGGACTCGGACTGTCAGGACGTGGTGCACTAGGTGCAGCAGAGGTTGGAGGGTTGGAGAGCAGCATCGCTCTCCATGATGGAGAGGGTGACCCTGGTTAGGTCTGTACTCTGCTCCATGTCTGTCTACTTGATGTCAAACACCGTTGTCTCCAAGACGGTATTGACGACGATTGAGAGGCTTGCGCGGAGCTTTATCTAGGGGTCGCAAGGCAGTGACCGAGGGTTCATCTGGTGGACTGAGAGTCAGTATGCCAACTGACTAAGGCAGGGGGCTAGGTATCCAGTCTCTGTTGATCAAGAGGGAAGCGCTGATTATTCGGCATGTTGCCAGAGTTATCTTGGAGCCACAGTCTGTTTGGAGTCAATTGATGGTCGCCCAGTATGGCCCTTTTGCGAGTAGTGGGACCCCACTTGGGGGTCGGAGGGCATCACGAGTTTGGTGTGAGATCTGTACGTACATGCCATTGGTCCTATCGAGATAAAAGTGGTTGATCGGTGATGGTCAGATGATGGATGTGATGGGAGGGATGCTTGGGTGGAGGAGCTCCCGCTGATGTGGTGGCCGACCCTAGTCAGTGTTGAGGATGAGGAGGGACTCCGGGTGTGCGACCTTCTTCTCCTAGATGGTGCGGGCTGGGATACCCACCGGATCGATCAATTATTTGGGGAGCCACTTGCGGAGTGGATTCGGTCGCTCCCAGTTCTGGAGCACCCTTGCCCCGACGTCAGGGTGTGAAGCTCGTTCTGCAGGGCTAGAGTTAGGGTGGCTAACATTTGTTGTGCTGTTTGGGGCAGAGGGCAGCTAGGGGTGGATCCCGGCTAGATCTGGCGATTTGGGCTGCACCTCAAAATGGCCTTATTCCTTTAGAAGGTCATTTAGGGCAGGCTACCGACGAGATTACTACTATGCAAGAGGGGGATGGGTATCCACCCTCAGTGTCCGGAGTGTCAAACTGATGAGTTGCTGGACCATGTTATCTTTTAGTGCCATCGGGCCCGAAAGATTTGGAGGATGGTAGGTTTCCCCTTGGACTTATGGCGCCACGCGACGACCTTTCTTTAGATTCTCCGACGCTTAATCGCGGCCTCGCAGCCAAGACTAGAGGCAGTGCGGGCGACCTATACTACCTATCATATCTGGCCAGCGAGGATCGCATGGATCATTGGCGAGAGGAGCCCCACACCAGGGGTGGCGGTGGAGAGGGTGCAGATGCTAGCAGTGGAGGCCTCTCAGGCGATATGCTCGGATATACCTTTGACAGCTTGGGACACTAGGGCTCTACATCTGCTCGTGAAGCGCCCTGTATGGTATTTTCGACCTGGGAGCCCCACCTCTGAGTTTTCTCAAGGTCAATTTCGATGGATGCGTCTTGCAGAGCGGCAGGTGTGGAGGTGCAGGCTTCGTTGTCAGGGGCCCAGATTCTAGGGTGATCGCGGCTAGGGGCTACCACTTGTTCGAAACCTCGATGCCAGTGATGTAGTTGAGAGCGGCTTGATCGGGATTGAGCTATATTCGACATGCTTTACTGGGGCGAGAGGTCATCCTGAAGCGCGACTCTGCTACGGTCATTGGGTAGATCCTACAGGCATCGGTTGGAGTTAGCGATTACCACTGTAATAACCCCATTTTTTTTTATATATATATAAAAAGAGGATAGAATAGTCTTTTTAAATTGATATAAGGGGTAAAATTGGAAGGAATCAAAAGATAATGGCATAACAGTAGATATGTTGAAGTATTAGGGGCAAAATGGAAATTTAATAATATTAAACAAAGGATGAATAGTGCTTGATGTGACTTAATTCATGGGTTGGTGGCTCAGACGTGGAATGAAACAGAGGAGAGGGGGGAGTCT
>JAOXJJ010000639.1:444378-463037 GCA_025769935.1 Phoenix roebelenii | reverse complement strand
CGCCGCTCGCTTACCTACACCGGAGCTCCTCCTCCTCGGCCGAGTGATCGCCCCCGGGTCCCGTTTCCAGCAACACAACCTATCAATGTGTGAGATTTACAAAGAATTAGAAATAAAATATGTCTAGTTTGCAACAATTACAAATCAGCTTCAGTCATTTCCTTGCAGGTAAAGAATAAGTAGAGAAGAGCATCAACGCAGACAGCAAGATTAGCTTGATATGATCAGAGAAAACATATGTAAATTACAACCAAATAAGTATAACTGAATGCAGAAGAGCAAATAACTTGTTTTTCTAAGATGATGATATGGGAAAATCAGTGCATACACCTGGTTTCCTTGAAGATATTTTGCAACACTCAGTTGTGCACAGGTGGATTTAATGATAGCCTGTTATAAATTATGAGCAACAAGTCAGTCCCTGGTTAATTAAAGTTCAAACGCGTGGAGTTTCAATTTGCTTTGTCCAGATCAGTTTTGTAATCTTCAACTTTGTAATTAGTATGAGAAGGTGGGTCATCTACAAATGAAACAAATATGAAATTAAAAATTGAAATATTTTAAAACATTAGTATATGATAAAGTTAGGGATGCTCTAGAAATTGAACTTGCAAGATGAGTCAAGGTATTTTAAAGTGAAACGTGTGTGCATATCAATGCCTCAACCGTATCTGGGGATAAGCTACTAGGAAAATTATCCAAAACTCTGCCATCATTGTCGCAACTGCATTTGAACTCTTAGATTCTTGAATCAATAGCATCTGTATTCTCCAAATTTTATAGAAATATAAATTTGTAGTTGAACTTTTTGTTTGTGAAAAAAAATTAGCTATATAATGGAAAACCTTTAAGAGGTTACAACTAATAGTGCCTTAATCTAAAATTAAAGAGCACATATCTTGATTTGGTAGGTAAGTCCAAAAGACACGTCTTTTATCAAAAGGACATAATATGTCAATGGCTTAGTCAATTAAGTGAAGGGATGCAACCCTTTAATATGAGACACCTATTGATTTACACCCTCTAATATTTATAATTAGGGTATAGGTCATTTTGATCCTATACAACTTAAGATCCAATAGTGAGAGAATAAGAGTTGATTAGTGAGATTTGAAAAGTGTGAGTGAATTAAGGGTCTACAAATTATTGTCCAGTTAGGTGTGCATAAAGAGAGATGCCACAAAGCATTTTTCTACAAAGATTTTCTTAAGGGTTTAGGCACTGCATTGCATTTGGTACACGGTCTATCAAGCATTTTATTTGAGTGGTACATTAAGAGGCTCTAGTGTTTCATTGTATCTTGGAGTTGAAGCCATTAAACTTTAAACACGTAGGCAGAGGCAAATTCTACCATGAAGAAAGCATCTTCCATAGCGTGCCTTGAGCTAGGTTCTATTTCTCCAACCTTTTATTTTTTTTGTTTGTTATGATTGTTTTGCAAACTATAGATTATCTAGAGTATTTTTTTTCTAACACACACAGAAGAAATCAATTTGTTCTTTACATTCATGGTGGCATATGTGTTGCAGTCAGATGCAAGTGCATTACGATGGGTATATATGGAAATGAACCTTACCAAATTGCTTCTTTTTCTTCTTTTCTTTTTCATTTAAAAATTAAGATAGAAAAAGGTCCTATACTGGTATCTGGTAGTCACTAACTTTGCCAATGGAGCCTTCAGGCACCCTCAAGCTTGAAATTGTTACCACCAATAATGGTCATAGTAACAGTACAAGAGCACTAAATAAAATGATATTTTCCATTTTGGTGAGAGGAAAAATTTTCACTTGCCTCCATTGACTGCTACTTGCATGGTATAAGAGTAGGCAATACAAATGTTAAATAATATAATTCTATATCCTTTTTCCGAAGCAGCCAATATGGTGTATATAAACGCTCTCTTATGTTTATGATCTGGACGGTTCCTGCTCCTGGAAATTGGAAAAAATACCAGCTTTTGACTTCTATCTGCTTTTCTCAAGATAGGAAATTTATCGTAATCACAGCTCCTTTGTAATTTAAGAACAGAAAGCAGATAACCTAATTCGTAGACAGACCAATATAAAAACGAATTGGTCTTTCAACTCGTCTGATCAGTAAACAGTTTGTTGGAATTATTGGGTCAGGTTATGAATCTCAGATTGACCTCGAGCTTTTGAGTGCAAGTTTGGGACCATCATGACTATGGTTGGTGCAGATATTCAGCACAAGGAGAATCTCAGTTCCAACTGTCAACAAAACTGTGATAAATAATCCAACACCCATGTAATCTACATGATTTTAGTGAGCTTGATCTAGATGAGATTTAAGTCTGACTGATAACGGAACCACGATCCAGATGTCGAAGTCTAGCCTGTTGGCCCATGCTGACAAGGAAATATCAGACTTATAGGGAACCAGGCTCTGTCCACGGTCCACTCTTCGAACAGCCCTGGAATTTTTCTTGCTGTGTGATAGTGAGTTATAATCATGTATGAATTTGCATGAAAGAAATATTAGGAGTGACCGGACTATTTGCTTCAAAGAGATACTCGATGGTCCACTTAATATTTCTCAGGATAGCACTCTAAAATAATGATCTCTGTTACACTCCTTTGCTCAATGCTGCTTTCCTTGAAATAATGCTCATATTGATATCATAAATTGCTGCTTTTCTAAAGATCTTCTGCAAAACTTACGACACGTTGGGAGTGTTGCATAATCTTTCATGAAGGCAACCAGGCTGCAGGCTAGGTTGCCAATTGTCGTACTTCAACCGAGATACCTACTTTTTGGAACTCAAGTTTCCCTCCTGAGTTGCCAGCCCTTGAATTTTCGGATTCCACGGAAAATGGTCTCATAGATATGCTGAAATGCATGTCGCAGTTTAGCAACAATTTTATAAACAGAATCTCTCTATGAAAAAATCATCATGATCTGCTGTCTCAAAATTTCTTTGTTAACTGCAATCTGCAATCTACGGGGGTAATGAAATATAAAGGCATAGACACACAAACTTTGGAATAACACGAGTATACTCAAGGACTGAGTACTGGCGACCATAACTATACACCGAGTACTTCTTCGCTGATTTAAATATCTTCAGGAATTCCTGTTTTCCTCTGCTGAGGCAAAGGACTGAATTCCTACTGTAACACGTTTTGCAGACCTTTCTCAAGAAGCACCATTCTCATGGAGCGATCATTGCCTTGTGCCCCAACGTATCATTAGCCATAAAGCAACTGAGACAAACATGCCTTGCAAGCTAGGAATACCCCCTTGGGGGCAAAAAAAAATCACAGAAGGAAAGCAACCAGTATATGAACTCTACAAACGAACATGCCCCGAACTTCATTTATTATTAAATGGAAATGATACTGCAAATATGCCTCTTCGAAACATTTACGGAGTTACAGCAAGCTTGATGGCTTGTACAAATGATTATTACAGGGGGCATATATATATCCAGACGGAATATTCAAAGCGGGAAAAAAGATCCAGGGCTTCTCACAAGATGTTCCTGTCTGTCCTGGAATTGGCATAAGAGCCCAACAGATGATGGATAAACAAAAGATAAATTCACACTAATATTCAAAGCACTAATTTGACCCATTTCCAAATCACAAAAAACTAACCAAAATACGTGCTCAAATCCTCATTGTTGAAGACTTGGGGAGATATAAACATCTAAAGGACAAGACCAAGATTGTTGAATATCAGTAGCAGATAAGCATTGTAAAGAGAGATCATGCGTTATGCAAAGTCCAACCTGCGCCACGAGCGAAAGATCATATTAAGATATTAAAATATAGTAACAAGAGGCAAAGAAGATTCGGAAGTGTGACAGCAGTCACTTATAATACTTCTCCAGGAGCAACAGCCTTTGTTAACTGAAAGTGTATCATACCTGGAAACCACAGCTTGCAAGAATCTTAGTAAGCTGAAGTACCAATATACTAGAGAAAGCATGGAATATAAAAATGACATGAAAAATGTGAACAAGAGCGTGGATGTGAAGGAACAGAATGTCTTTTTAACCATATAATGAATTGTAGAAATCGAGTATGAGACAAACAATGCCAAGCTGGCAAGATTATATTTCTTATATAGGAACTTCACAGAGAGATGTCTCATCCCATTTGCTCTCAGATGACACTCTCTGAACCATGTGTACAGAAGCGGCACATTCAGGGACCCAAATTGGGTAGCATATGGGAAAAGGCGAAGGCCAAAAATACCAGGAGGTTTATAATTCATGTTCTTTTCCATCTGATGAAATTTCCTCAATATTGAGCTGGTCTATTTGATCTGAATCTGACTGAGTTTTACTCGAGTCTCCATGCTGTGCATGATCAACCTGCTTATCTGTTAGTTTCCCCCAACAACCTAAAAGAGAGTTCCTGCTTGCCTTTCGCTTCCCACGAATGCCCTTGAAATCTCCAATCGGACTCTTTCCATCTCGTTCAAAATTTTCACAATCTTGTGGAACAGGCAATTCAGTTCTTTGACAGCTAGTGCCAGGCATGTCACTTGCTGGGGATGTGCACGATCCAGAAGCCACAGACAATGCTACCATTTGGAGCACTTCAGGAGATGGTGACACTGTCGTGCCTTGTTTCTTTCCTTGGCTGAAAAATGACGACGGGGATGGTGAATTAAGATTCAAATTCAGAGTTGGGATGCTTTCGCTGAGATCAGTCCAAGGGCAACTGGGTGCACATGCCATTAATGGTGGTACAGGAGGAATGGTGCTTGAAGCAGCGTGATCAAAGTTTTTGGCAGAATACACAATATCAGGGATCGGTTGCGGAAGCCTCTGCAACTTCCTTTTCCTTTTCAGACTTTTCCTTGGATCCTTGGGCTGGCAAGGGGGAGGACCCAGAATTGTGAATGGAGGGATTGTTGGTCTCTCTTCTCCATAAAGCAGGCGAACTGACTCAGCAATTGCTGAAACGGTTGGGGGCAAATCAGGTTCTGGTGGCCTGGATGGTGGAATGCTGACTGCTTCTCGAAGCCAATGGGGAAGCTTGTTCGTACTTGAATTGCCAACAGCATTATCATTGTTGGGAGGAGAATTAACAGAAACGGGCTTCTGTTGGGAACTGAAAGGAATTACTCTGTTGAATACACCAGAATGAATATTATTATGGGAATCATGTAACAAATTCAGTGATTTGTCTGAAATGCTAGGGAAGTAAAGATTCTTTTGAGCACAAAATTCATCTTCATTCTTCTGTAAAGCGCAGCTGCTCGGACAGGTCATGCTTAGAGAGCCTAAGCCATTGCCTGCCAATGAATTATGCTGAAATGACTGATTAAAAGGTATCTTAATTTTTTCGAGTCTATCAAATGGTAGGGCAGAAAAATCTCCTGCATAACTTGTTCTAATTTTGTCAGATTTCCATGCGGTGAGTGGTGGGTAGTTCTCATTCATTGTACTGATATAACCGTCTCCATATGTAAGATCCCCACAGCCCAACTGAATGTCTGTAAGGTGAGAGCGAAACTTAGGTGATTCAGTCCCAAGACTGGCAAATTTACTTCCAAGCAATGCCCGAGTCATCATTCCATCAGACATTCCAGGAAACAATATAGGCTTCGAAGATTTCAGTGCTGTGAAAGATGGCTCATCCATTATCTTGTGCTGCTCCTCAGTCCATCTTGCGGACAAGTCTTCAGCAGTTCTATGCTTTAAGAACTTCAACTTGGGATCTCTGAGCATTGTGTCCCAATTACCCTTTCCATGCCTACGAACACCAATCCAGAGAGCATCAAGTTCGTCTTCCGACCATGCATCTGGCTTTAATCTTTTCTTGAAGAATTTATTCGTTGCAGATTGAGTCCGCATTATTATGTTGTCAAGAACCTTCTTGTGGTTTTCAGGTAACGATGAACGTGCAGTTGGCATTGGACCTAGTCCAAGCATTGGAGGTAGCTCTGCCATCTGTGGTTTTTGCTTCAGATTATTACTCATATGTTGCCTAAAGTTTGGCACTGAGGGAATATTTGGCAAGTCCTGAATAGAACCATTAACATAATCAATATTTGTGCCCAAAGACAAGCTTGGAAATAGATCTGCATGTGGCTTCATCAAAGTACTTGATGGATATGAAAACTTGGACAGTGGCTTATCATCAAGAACTAAGTTAGGAAGACCCAATTTCTCTTGAAATGAAGCAAAAGAAGAACCTGAACCATCTAGAGGATCATGGGGGCCCTTTCTGGAGGATGTAGGTGGAGGCTGCATAGGAAGCACCATCCAATTATAATCCTGGAAACTCAAGATCAAATAATTGATAAGAGAGAGAGAGAGAGAGAGAGAGTGATAGCAGAACATACAGGACAAAAGGGAAAGTAGCTGTCAGGAATCATATTCTTTAATTGGTGATGCAATGCCTCTCCAGATGTATCGGGCAATAGAGATGTATCTGCAGTTGTTTCTCTACCTTCAGAGTTTGTATCTTTTAAAGCTCCAGTGCTGGCAGCAGGTGGCAATGGAATTTCTGGCAATCTATTGCTCAATTTTCTGTGTTCATGATTTGATGTTGGTAGGTTCAGTAGAGATCCAAAATTTTGGGATGTCGAGTTCACCTGATTAGCATTAGGAGCACATAGTCCCAAGACAGGTGGAAGATTGCTAGAAATTGAATTTGCAAAGTTTGTACTTTGGTACTGATGGCTAGGTAAAAATATATCAGGAGAAAGATTTCCAGGAGGTCGGACAAAAAAATCTAGGTGAGTTCCATGAAATCTTCTGTATCCGTGCTTTGAGAACTTTCCAAGTCTTGCAGTAGACTCACTCTCATTCTTAGTTTCAAATGGTTGAGATAATTTGGTATCATCCATATTGATGGAAGAAGCCTGTTCTCCTGTATCCAGAGGTTTGCTGATATTTAGGTCCTCACCTTCTTTGGCAGAGGGAATAACTGGTTGCATCAGTAAATCAGGCTTGTCAACAGAACTAGGGAACTCTCTAATGTGCCTCCGAGCAATCCGCTCCTTCTGTCTAGCACGGAGCTTAACACTGATTGAAAATTGGGTTAAGCAAGTTCCAAGAATAGAAATGGACATAAACAGATACAAAGCACTTACAATTTTTCTTTCAGCGCCCGGCCAGCAGGTGTATATTCTGGCTTTTGTTCCTCCTCTTCGTTACCACTCTGCCATGACCAGTGATTGCACCCAGTGAATTTGATCAAAAATTGGAGTATAATAAAGCATTAATATGAAGGTTAGCCCATTAAAGCACTAAACACATAAAGCATTAATATGAAGGCCAGCACATTAAAGCACTAAACACAGCTAATGCTATATGAGAATTTGAAAAATATGCAATGAGATAACCATGGAAATCCAAAATCAATCAACTGGGAAAAGGTTCACAAGTAAATGATTGCAGTGGTAAGTAGGACCAAGAGAAACAGTAACTTAGTAGTTGGATTAGCATCCCACACTGTGGATTTGCTAACAATTATGATTCTAGCCTTGATCTAGAAATTTGGATCCAAATTCTTCAAACAGATCTTGAAAACTAAGAGATCATGCATCATCATGGATAGACCTAGGTTATCAGGCATAAGGAAACATAGAACCACATGACACAAATAGTACAAGGTACAACATAAAATCAATACCATAAAGTTTCAAATTATTCAGAAATCAAATTATATTTGGATCCAGAATGAGATACTAATAATGTTATTAAAAATAGCATCTGAATCCTGCAGATCTGAACCAAATCCACTCTGTTTTTTGCACTTCCAGCAAAATTGACAATTTTACTCCATAGTAAGAACTCAATCTTGAGGATCTGTACCATATCGATGGCTAGTCAGTATGGCATGATTCTCAAAATGTGGGCAGTTTGTAGAAATAAGCATTTTTTTCCCAGAAAAAGAGAAAATGCACATAAGAAATGAGCTGTAGGTTGTCGATACGCCTTGATACACTTCAATATGGCATGATATCATGCAATACAGGCTAGTTGGCTCAAATACCAGTGAATATTTGCTCCTTCCATACAAGTTAATGGCTGGTAAACATGAGATCTCTACCCTTGCTCCATTTAATGATTTGTTCTTTAGCAAGAAAAGACAAAATAAACGATCTCAGGATATCACAAACAAACAAATCAAAGAACGACCACACTATAAGTAATAGAAAAGATGTCAAACAACAAATTGAAACCTCCTTTAATTAAATCAATAGTCTCAAAGTTTCCTTGAATTTTTCATCTTTTTATCTTCCATTTTCTTGTAAGTAAACAAAAAATGTTATAGTTGATCAAAAAACTATCATATATTTTCTCTCATCCTTTCATTAGGTCATCTACAGAATATTTGTCTAAGAAGTCCTAATTTTAAAGACCCAATCACAAACTTATGAAAGTAAATAAACAATAAAGAATATTGCACTTAGAAGTTATGTATCAAGAAATTATTATGACTGGATTGGTAGTCATATGTTTTGACCTTCTTGCGTGGTTGTACTAGTTATTTACACTTGGTCGTTAGCAGGTAGAAACTGGTAAACCTACTAAATACATTATAGAAGCTTTAAAAAAGTCAGTGGCCATTCTATGGTAACATATCAGGCATACTTTAGAAGTATCTAATCATATAAAGAATTCTGCTCCGTAATCATGCATTTGTAACAATCATACAGATAACCAATTCATGTAATCAGGCTCGTCCAGTAATTTTTAAGAAACTTCCCATAATTCAGTTCTAAACCAAGTGCCGAAATACATGTGTATTCTACATCAAATTTAATTTTGTTTTCCAGAGAGATTTTGTTCCATGTATCATATAGAAGGCTTTAACCAAGTTGTCAAAGATCATGATGCAATTAAAAGAGATATAGGAAAGAATCTAGAACTTTCCCTATATTACAGGTCAGACTATTCATTAAAGAAATGTTTATTTAAAACATATATTCCAAAAGAAGAATAATATATCATATTTTAAGAGTGCATTTAATCAGAAAAATCAAAGTAAAGCAGTTTAGAAAGAAATTAGATGAACAAATTACACATGAAAAGTCACTTCTAGTCAGGATGTTTTCCATTAATAAAATGACCAGAAATCACCATGCTGACTAGTTACAATGGTACAAAAAAATTATGGATCGCATTCTAATACCTCCCAGACTTCAGTTGACAGGATAGCACATGTTTCCATAGTTACACTAATATCTTTATTCGTAAGTCATATAATATGTTACTATTGTGAAACTGAACTAAAGCAAAATTCAAGTTTCACTGATAAACATTATCTAACAGCATCTCCTGTGAGTAGGTTTGGATGAAAACAATACCTCGCTTAGTGTTTCACTTGGTATTGAAGCCAATGTTTCCTTGTAAGATATTGCTTTTCTCAAGCGCTTCCCTCGACCAAGAGATGCTTCCTCCTCGATCTGATATTTTTCCCACCTACGTCTCAGCATAAAAAATACAAGTATATCATCATGCTTGAGATAAATAATTAAGTTTCTATATTTAATCAAATCAAAGTATGAAATTAGAAATGCAATGTTTGAATGCTTCAGAATATGTCTATATGCAAGCATAATTTCCTTCTTGTTAGCAATTTCTTTTCTTTTGGGAGAATATGGTGGTTCTCCACCACCACTCAAGTTTGAACCCAACACTTCTCACTCGGAGAGAAAGGTACCAACTAGTTGAGCTAATAGCTGTTGATTGTTGATAAATTCATTAAAAAAATGTAAATGATGATGAAATGAAATTAGGTAGACGTATAGGGCATCATACAAATTTGAGAAACCTTATATGCGAAGAGTTATATACTATACTTAGGGTAGCACACTGTCCCAAATAAACACCAAGCAAAGAGTCACGGAATCTACTTGTATAAACATTCACAATTTTGGTAACCAAGGTCTCTGCACTAACAGTTGGCTTCATTTAGCACCAACTCTGGAAAAAAGAAAAAAAGAATAGAAAAGAAATAAGAAAAAATCCCACATGTTGAAGTTTTTACCCCATACAACAGCACCAACAGGTTTTCTTTCCCTCAAGTGTTCCAAGATCGGGCATACTAGAATGCACTCCTTGAATCTTAACCCCTGAAGTCAACCAGGCCAGATAATTGGACCAAGCACATTCCCCAATCCTCATAGGGAGCTAAACAAATCCTCAAGACTTAAAGATAGAAGAGAAGAAACCAAAGTACAAGAGAGCAAAACAACACAAGCCTACAGATTCTTATGATAAGCCACACAAAGTTACAAAACGGAGGTCCTAATCAATGGTCATACTTTTCTATTTCTGAAAGCTTTCCTCCTTAAGAATGTTAGATGAATTTGAATCTACAAAAGCTCTACTGCTCTCACACTTGCATTACATGCAAGGCCAAGCAGAATCTCATAATAAGTTTTGCCACTTTTGCATAAATGCCTCCGCAAAGTTGGATTTGTTGTATTTATCCCTCCATAATTGATCATATATACCCCTCATATTAGACATCTTTCTGCAGAACTAACTCCACAATTGATATCTTATTCAACAGCATAAAAAGCCAGCTGTTTACCTTGTAGAATGACATGAATATTTTTGCAGTTTTGCGGTCATATCCCTTGAAATCTCCAAACAGTATAACAGGTATAGCAGAAAGATTTTCTTTGCCTAAATACCCCTTTAATTAATATTAATAAAATATATTATATAAAAATATAAGATAATGTAATAAATATGATACGTGGTTATATATTTAATACTTATAAATAATTGTGCATATGACATATATGATTATATATTAATATTGCATAATATACACTGATGTATTTATAATATATTAACATGTTATGTTCTACTATATAGTACTATAAGTGCGATATTATATTAATAAAATGTATAGTATTTATACAATTATATCAAATATTGCTTTATTATATTATATTACATATTAGTTGTACAATTCATGTATTGTATAAAATATTTTAAGAATACAAATAGTTTTATGGTATGCATTTCAAAAAATTATATATTTAATAATATATAATAGTAAAGAAAGTATTTTTATTAGTATAAGTTAATATATATTTAATCATTATTTTGTTAATATTGGTCATGACATAATTTCGTGCATATTGTATTAACTGTATAATATATTTATTTGAACAAATATAGATTATTTGATCATTAACTATAATATAGCATACGATAATTATATTATTACAAATACATTTATATAACACAGTATGGTGATATTTAATTGATTTAATGATTATATAATAGAATTTAATACTTATATTTTACATACTATATATAATATATACTTATGATACGTTATTAACAAATTTTATATCATAAATTATGAAATACACTACAAGCTAAATATTAGTATAATTAAATATTAATGTCAATAATATGATACTATAAAAAATAAGGGTATTATTGTAAAAGGGTATTCAGGTCATTTTAGAAGGTAGATGGCTAGCCTTTGACATGGCCTGGCTGAATTTTAACTAACAGAGTAGCACTAGAGAAATATCTAATATGAAGGGTCTATATTCAAAAATCAGTTTTTGATGGATAAATAAACAAAAAGGAAATTTTCGCTAGGTAAAAGAAAATGTTAAGTTTTTTTTTCCTCCAGATCTATGACTTTGAGATCTCATAAAGTACCTCAAGCTTTCATTATGGTACTTAATGTAGTCTACAATACATCAACTCTTGTCATTAAGAACTAGTTCCCACAAAATGCCCTAGGTTGTAAACAATGTAAGCATTATGACAGACTTGAAGCTACAAACTAGAACAGTTGCTTTTAAGATGCGGAGATGCATCATTCTATTTTCATATGAGACAAATATGGAATGAGTTCACTAAGGTTTCAAGCCTCTCCAGAATCCATTGTTTAATACCGGTTTCACATAAAGAGCTTGCTAATCACAAGGCCAATATAAGAAAACTTTGTTGACACAAGAAGAAATTGAAGCATGGAAATTGGGTGTTTTATCAAGCTATCATGATAGACTCCATCAACCTATAAGAAGAGGAAAAATGATACTTGGTCATACAACAAATATAAAAAATGAATTTTGTCTAGCCAACCTCAACATAAAGAACTTGCTAATCACAAGGCCATTATAAGAGAACTTTGTTTACTCAAGAAGAAATTAAAGCATTGAATTTGGGTGTTTCATCAACCTATCATGATAGACTACATCAACCTATATGAAGAGAAAGAACATTACATAGTCATATGACAAATTTCAGATTTGAATTTTGTCTAGCCAACCTCAACATTTATGCCAAATCTTCTGCAAACAACCCCACTGTCAAATAATTGCACCAATTAAAGCTGAGTTAATTTTGTAATAGGACACTGCTGTAGGATACACCAATTAATTTTATTGGTTACATGGTTAAAGGATTTGCAAGGATGGTGTCAAATACTTATATCGTAATATATCCATGAACAAGAAACAAGGTCACAATCCAATGCAATATAATGGTTCAAAATTGATATCACATCGATAAAGGGTAGGTACAACATGAGCCATATTGTAATACCGGGCCCAGGCCCAATCGCCCAACCAAGTCCTACTTAGTTTAGGCGAGAAGGGTGATTTCAACCAAGTTCTACTAAGTTTAGGTGGAAAAGAGCGCCATGCTACCCCTTCTAATCCCACATCCCCTTCTCAAAAACTTGCTTATGTGAGAAACCGAGTTCAATTCAATTTTGAAGGGGCCATACCCTTTAAAACCCATATTCCCTTCCTTCCGATCACTCTCTTTTCTGTGAGAAACCAACACTGCCTCCATTTCTCCAATCATGTTTCTCACCCCCTCTCTCTCTCTCTCTCAAACACCATCCCCACTCCCTCTCTTGGCAGAACCCTGTAAGGTTTTCCTCTATTTGCTTACTCTTTTATGAGGAATCCAGTGACAGCAACCCTCTCATCTTTCTTTCTTTCATGAATATTCAATAAGTTTGAAACTTCTATATATTCTATTTCAAGTACTTAGTTTCTACAAACAAATTCTGCAATATTTATTTTCAGCAAAACAAAATCTGTTTTGAATTTCTGTTATCAAATTTTCTGAATATCATATTTTACTTTCTAAATTTTTTACTTTAGATTTCTGTATATTAGTAAATTCTGTAATTTAATTTCTTTGAAACTAATAATTATTTGATTTAAATTATGGCTGATAAATAACAAGAATCCAAATTTCTGGTAATTAAATCTCTTATATCCTAGGAACTTAATTGGCAAAATAAAATTCCGTTTTAAATTTTGTAAAACCATTTTTTGTATGTCCATAAATCAGTCTTCAGATTTATGAATATTATATTTATATATTATAGTCTATAACTAACTCCTGTAAATTGAAAGTTATGTAATTTAATTATGAACAGCGACTTCAACAAAAATTCAGAGTACTAAATTTTCTGTATATATTATATTCAGTAATTTAAATTCTGTATACTCTATTTCAGGGACTTATTTCTATAAAAATTAATCTGAAAATTTATAACATAATAAGGTAATTAGAATTTAATTTAGAATATCATAAGATATACTATTTTGAATAAACAATATACAGAATTGATTTTTAACTTTGTTCATTCCATGAGGATTTGGATCATGTTGATGTCAAGTAATAATTAGGTTTTATCTACATCCTGGGGTATCGAAGACACAGAATTTTATTTTAAAACTTATCATGGCCATAATTTCTAGAGCTTGTTAAAGATTTTGACATCAAATAAATTATAAATTGACTGATATGCAACTTATGAATGTTATGCAATTTTGTCTTGGATGAAAATAAATGTGTAAATTAAAAGAATTAATCTTATTTTTTTAACCAAATGTTATGCATATTTTGTTTATAAATATTCTTTTGTTATATATGCACATTTTGTTTAGAATTTGACACAAATAAGTTATAAATAGCTTTGATATATTTCGAATATTGCTTAATAATGTTTTTTCCCTACCAATGTAGGTAACACATTGACACTTTGACTATTTTGGAACTCATTATTTTGGCCCACTTCATAAGGTATGAATTTGGTATTCTAGCCCACTCTGTAAGGTAAAACTGCGGTCTGGCCCGCTTTGCAGAGTATAAATACAATTTTGTGGCCCTTTCAAGGGTAAAAATGTAGTCATTGTCATAGTCTCATAGTTGTTGAGTAACTGAGTTAAAATACCATCCTTTAAAATTGTTCTTATGTAGATTAGTGTTTAAGCAAACCGGAATATTTCTATTATAATTTTTTTCTTATATGAAGGTAATAATTATCTTATATGCTTAATATTAGCAAGAAAATTTACTAATTTATTATTTGTTTAATCTAGTTGAGGTATTCATTATTTAGTGGGTTGTTGAGCTCATTATTTGCTCTTTTCTTTCTTTATAGATCCAGAGAGCTAGTGGCTGAGGGGGTGCCATTATTAGAGTGCAACTAGATAAAAATTTTCAGCATAGTCCATAACTAGTCTTCATATTATTTATATAATTGCTTAAAGAATTTTATAGGTTTTCTTTCTTTGATTACATTAAACACTTGGAGAGTTTTCTTTTTTCTTTTTTGATGAGACAGACATATCTAGTATGAATACATCTAGCAAAATCAAAAAATAAAATATCATGGAGCGGAGACAAAATGGTTGACATATCGGTTCACAAAACTTCATCAGAATATTGTGCTACATAAGAGGCGACCCAATCCGCTGCTCCATTCGCCTCTCTATATATATGCCTGGCCACCAGGGCACACACTCCCTCAAGTTCCACAAGATGTCATACAGGAGTGGGTGGGCGACCACCATCCCCGCCTGACCATGGATCCACCCAACCACCATAGCTGAGTCGCCTTCGACAGCAATGAAGTTAGCCCTCGGAAGGAGAGTTGTTGAAGTTAGATTCTTATGAAGAAATTTCTTGTAGTTTCTTATTAGTTTTTTTGACCTTGTTAATTATTAAAGTTGGAAATTTTAGTTGCTCTACTATTATTCCACTACCTTTATTGAATCTATTATTTATCATGCTTATCTTGATCTAATCACAAATTGGTTGCCTTGCATGATTGTATGGCTATGCCCTATGAGTAGAGGCGGGTTATCATGTCTCTGATTCATGAATTCGGGACAGAGATTAACACATATAGAGGATCATGTTAATGCTGACAGAGTATCAATGTGTACACATGGATATGCCTCAGTGTTGGTACAACCGTTTTTGGCCTCCAAACTCCGATTTGGGTTTTCTTTATCATGTTTTCTTGCCTAAATGTGTTTTTGTAATAAATAAGATGGAAATATCAAGTTGAGGGCCCTACATCGACATGCATAAATATCACAAAACATCTCATAACTTGCAAGCTAAAATATATTTAAACAATATATGTTTTAAAATAGATAAAGAGAATATCTTTATAATGTCATTTAACTATATTGACACCTGCAATCCAAAACCATTCAGATGATAACTACTATCATCAATAATCATGTACTAGGAACTAGCTTACCTATTAACTTTTTATTAATTTTTAACTTTTCAATTCTTTTTATCATGGCATGAAGAACAAGCTCTTGCATATACTTCTCAAAGCATTACCTTGAACCACCCTTTGAAGAGACTTCTATAGTCAGGTAAAAAATAAAAGAGAATCAACCTTTAACCCATTTTGATGCGATACCCAGGAATAGCACTTGGTTTAGGAGCAGCTCAAGATTGCTTCAAGGCAGACCAACCTTGATCCGCCCTCAAATCGCTTGATCCGCCCTAAGTTCAGGCAATTTAGGGGCAGTCTACATGGTTTTATCTGAATCCAAATTCCCGGTGCTGAACCGTCTCCATGCACCGAGAAGGCCTCAATATGGTACATATCTAGAGGTATATAGAGAACAACTCGATATTTCAAACCTTGTAACCACTCACATTGGACAAGCTTTGACACCGTGATATTAGAATTTATAACAAGGTTGCCAACCACTAACACAGCATGTTTTATCTAAAATTCATATCTACATGTAACATTTTTCTAGAACAAGTCAACAACATTATGCATGTATCCTTTAGAGAACTTACAAACTTCCACAATGATAAAAACAAACTAAAACTAATAAAACAAGATCTCACACAATATTGGCTTTTATAGGAACTTGTCCTTGATAGCATTTCCCATCCACAAAAATAGGGCAGAAAAATTAATGCCACTCAGAAATGTTGATGTTGATACACAATCTAACAGAAAACTGTCTTCACATCATTATCTTTTTCACAAAACAAACATATTAACAATTGAGAGTAAGTTTGACAAAGATATAAGTTTGGTCAAACTAATGATGATTAACTTTAGCTGTCCAATGTAAATGCACATGTCTCCATGTAGGTTAATAAAGATGATATATGGAAAAGTTAATGTAAATATCACAAGGTGTAAACATGACACTTTAATATGCTTAGAAATAAAAATAAAAAAAGGATGGACAAAGTTTACTGACCTGACACGTAAAAGTCTATCCCATTCATTTTCCTCACTACCACCAACTGTGTTATCATCTTTTCCTTCAGATGTTTGCTCACAACCATCACCAGCAATACTAGCGACCATATCAGCACCCCCTGGTTCTTCATTTAGTTCATCATTCCAATCCACTGACTGTTTAGCCAAATGATGGAAGAAGAATTATTATACAGAATGGCAATACTGCATATACAGAATTGATTTCAAAATACCAGTTCCTAAACAGAATTGTCATAGAAATTGAAGAAAAATAATGACAAGAAATAGTATTCTATGTGATTACCATGCAACCATATAAAGAAAAAAAAGACTAAGTGGTCTTTAGAGGATTAAGGCTCCTTGCCTCTCCATTATAGAAATATTTTATTACTAAAACCATGCTGTAGAGAACTTAATAACAATTAATAAATGCTACCAGCGACTTGTGCTCAGAAAATATTACTGCCATTTCCCAGAGAGAATATGTAATGAATGAAAAGCTCCAAGACATGACTGAGCTGAGACAATACCACCTTGATCAGCGTTTGGCATTACAAAGGTAATTCAGAAACTAGCATGTAACTCATGAACTAGCATTCAACCCTTGGGGGGCCGAAATATATAATTATGGAAAGTATTTTGTAATGGCAAAAAAAAGTAGACATGCTATTGAAGTTCTTAGAGTTCCATTTGAAAATACCAATTACCTATATCTTTACAAGATTTATATTAAATGTCAAGGAATTAGGTGAATAAATTGAAAAATGAAAAGATATGAGTGTTCCTAAGTCGTCTTCTAATTGGCTATCCATGAAATTTGGGCCATCATTGCAGATTTTTTTAAAAATTTTAAACAGTTTAAAACACGTGTACCAACTAGTTTATTTCATTTTTGAGGTGAAAGATTTTAATAGATAGGATAGTTTCCATCCTCCCTCACAACTGAGAATGCATTGATTGAAAATATAGATGACATGTATATACTCAAACCAAGGTTCACAATTTCGGTACCGAATACCGTATCGGTACCTCATCGGTTCGGTACGGTATAGCACATCTCTGTACCGAAATAGCTCTCTAACTATTTTTCTCAATTTTTATCTCGGTATGCCTCGATATGGACCAGTATGTGCCTCAGTACGGACCAGTACGCATGTGAGACCCTGGAACTGGGCCCGGTCCATTTGACCGGCCTAGTCCCAGAGTTCAGCCTCACGTGCGGCACACGTGAGGCTGCAGGATGGAGAGATCCATCCCAAAGAAGGAGGAGCCCCTGTTTTAGGGCTTCTCCTCTTTCTCCTCTTGTGAGGCCAACCGAGAAGAGCCGCCAGACGCCCCCCTCCTGGTTTGGGTTCTTCTTCCTTGGGCGACCGGCCGAGAGAGAGGGAGAGAGCCATAGAAGCCCCTCTCCTCTTCGGTTCGGGTGGTCTTCTGCTACTTCCTTTGCCGCCGGAGAAGAAGAAATCCGCCGGATCTTCGCCGGGACTGAGGTAAGTTTCCTAGCTTCATCTCTTTGTTAAACCATTTGAAAGAAAGAAAAAAAAAGAAGAGAGGGAAGAAGGAGAAGGCTGACCGTCGCGGGGTCTTCTTCTCCTCCCGTCTACATGCCTCCTCCGTGGGAAGGAGCGTGCCGGCCGTCGCGAGCGCCGCCGGCCTCGACTTGGCTTCTTCCGAGCTCGCCGACCTCCCTTTTGCGGGAGAAGAAAGAAGAAGAAAGAAAGGGGGGAGGAGAAGAAGTCGGGAGAAGAGGAGGAGAAAGAAAAAAGAAGAAAGAAGAAAGAAAGGGGAGGGAAGGAGATGAAGTCAGGAGAAGCTTCTGGAGAAGAAGAAAAGAAAAGAAAAGGGAAGGAAAGAAAAGAAAAGAAAAGAGAAGAAAAGAAAAGAAAAAGAAAAGAGAAGGAAAGAAAAGAAAAGAAAAGAAAAAAAAGAGAAGAAAAGAAAATAATAATAATAATAATAAAAATAAAATAAAGGAAAGAGGGTGGTCTACGGGTATGAACCCGAACCCGAACCCGAATCCGAACTCGGGATGCTAGGCACTTCTGCAGGGTCGGCCATGGAAAATATTAAATTTAAGTTTTTATATATATTGTGATTAATTTTAAAAGAAAATATAATTTTTGGATATTAGGTTCTGCGAGGAATTTGTGAGATTAATTGGATTTGTTGTGGATCGCGTTCAATGTAAGTAAT
>JAOXJJ010000639.1:432478-444278 GCA_025769935.1 Phoenix roebelenii | reverse complement strand
ATAAGTGTGGTCATAGTTAAAGGCTGTTGAGATGAATGTGATTTGTTTCGAATCAGATTTACGATTATGCATATGGAATCATGGATATTTGAAAGATATAGATTTCAAAGGATTTGTGTTTGAAAAGAAATTGATTGTCTTTATGCCGATTCATCGAAATTTGTAATTTATATTTTATGTTATTATATGAATTGTCTAGTTAAGGTATTTTATTACTTACTGGGCTGTCTAGCTCATTATACGATTTCTTACTGTTTTTACAGATCCGAATAATTAGCTCGATCCGGGGTTTTACAATATGGGAGAGCGAATAAAAGAATTATGGCACAAGTTATCTTGGATTAGGTTTTATTTAAATTAATGTTCTATCTTTATTGTTCTGCTGCGTATTGAGAACTGTGAGACTTTATAATTTGTCACTCAATGGAATAAAATTGCATTTATTTCAGTTGAATCATTGTAGTTTCATTTTTGAGATTTTGTTAAGATGCCTTGCATGCTCGTGGGGATAGTTCCCTACGGATGTGTGGCGGTTGGCTCGGACCCCCGGCTCGCGATCTCGGACCAGGGGCGTGACAACGCACCTCGGTATCGGTCGGTATACCTTGCTATAGGGTGGTACGTCTCAGTATGGGCAGTACAGGGCTTATACTGACTTGAAGGTGCATTTCGTATCAGTTTTCTGCCTGTACGGTATGGTACATAGCAGTACAGCAAACCATGTCTTAAACTAATATATTCTAAACTAATTCTTTAAATATCTAATCAAGGTTACCGATATAAAATGATGCTTACTTTTCAAATCATTATGGTAATATAAGAGTTGGAGTCTCAAGAGGAAAAGAGGTTGCCTGTGCAATTGTTGGTCCGAGAAAAATAGATTTGTTTGTTGGAAAAACATTATATTGAAGAGAAATTGAGTTTCTTTACTGCCCATAGAAACTGACTTCCTTGAAAGAGAGAAGAAATTGAGTCCAACGCGAGGAACATTTATCTTTTGCCAGCATGAAAGGAATACGAAAGAGCCTAATATGTCTAATTAAATTGTTACTACAATCACTTAAAATTTAGATGGAATCAGGGCGAGTTTCCAAAGCTAATGAGGTGGGAAGAACTTGAATGGAAAAAGAACAAGAGCCTAATGGAATTATTAATGCACTCCACTTTTCTGGTATTCCACACTCTACTTGGAAACTCTTTTAGAGAGAGAAAGAAAGAGAGGTAAAAAATTGGATGGTTGCAACTAGCAATTATAGAAGTGCACTCATGAATCTAAAAAATAATAGACTAGTCTTCATGCTATGACATTGGAGTCAAGGGAGTCATGACCGGACATTTGCATTAGACAATATCTGTTTGGCCAAATAATTTTTTTATACATAGTTTGTTATATTTGTGTCCCTATTCTAATAAAAAAGAGTGTCTCAATGCACGAGGCTCCCACCACTATAGGATCTGGGGAGGGTTAGATATATGCAGCCTTATCTCCTCATGTGGAGAGGCTATTTACTATATTTTAAACTTATGACACCCAGGTCACAGTAGAGCAACCTTACCATTATACCAAGGCCCGCCCTCTATCCCAAGTTTGATCTTTCCTTGTGTTTGTTAATATAGATGAAATTTTGTGTCTAACCTTGAAAGAAAGAAGCTAAGAATTTTCTGAAACCAAAAAGTTTAAACTAGGTATCTATTGAAATTTTATGTGGATAACCAAATAGAAAGCATTTTGTAACTTGATAGAGAATTTGTTCATGAGGATCACTGTTAAATGTTGAAATACAAAGCAATTAGTTATAGTATATTACATTTGGCATAGCATTGGCATAATGTGGAAGAAGAATGTACAACTAAATATAAGCCATGTTAACAAAATATATCTTTTCATAACATTCTACAAGTTTCCTATTTCGCTAACACTTTCTTCCTCAAATTTAACAAAAATGAGATATTAACTTCTCTATCAGTAAGTCTAGCAATCTTAAAAGCAAAAGTAACATGCTTATTGCACCTGCTTTCATCAACTATGGAAAAGTCTAATGTGTTCTCACTTCTCACACAACAAGTAATGCCTTCCACTTCTATTTCTTACTATATATGAAGACTCTTTATTATTGAAATAAAGAAGCTTCCAATCAAGGTATGCCATACCGGCCTGAACTCAAGTTCCAAATATACTGGCAAATCTCACTCCCCTTAGTTTTTCTTATGGTCTGAAGTTGCATGAGTGCTGAAAGACATGTGCGAGCAGCATGGAACCCAATATGAGCAAAATTACCATTTTAAAGTGTACATTTTAGTGAAGGAGATTTGTACACTGCCATATCATTTAAAAACTTTTATACAAAAATCCACCAACCACATTGGACCTATGATCTTTGCAGCATAATCTGGGCTTTTGATGGAATGCTTGAGGAAATTCTCAAACAACCCAGACAACTAATAATCCTTGGCATTGTGAGATTTGACTCCAAAAGAATTTTGATAACAGTGAATGAGAAGCACAAGAAAAGAGATAATTGACATGAGAATTCAGTTTTGGCTTCAACTTTCAAGTAGTACATTGGAACCTACTCAAGTGTTTGGCCATTATGAGTCTTAGATTTAACTTATAGATTCTGCATCATTTTTTGGACATAACAGGTGGTTCTTAATTACATCACTGCTCAGCATTGACTAATTGCTTTTCTGGCTCTACACTAATTATGTTAGCTTACATCAACTTAATTCCTTTTCTGATAAACATCTAGTTTACCAATTGTTTGACAAACCATACAATGAGTTTCCTTTTTGTGTTTTAGTCTTTTTATTTTAGTTAAAACTGTTTGTCAGCATACATATGCATGTGCAAATTTATTAGCAGTAAGAAAAGTTAATACTTTCTGATTTCCATCAAAATGTGTCTTTGATATCAAGACACATCTCGTTCATGAAGCTATCCACATCTATTAGAATTATTTGTTAAAGCAACTCTTCCTTCACTCCAAGGATCTAAAAAGTGGTAGTGGCATGCAGGCAGTTGGGTGCAGAACAGAACATGTGCACCATTTGGGCACATATGTAATTGGTATGGAAGAAATAAATAAGGTCATTAACTAGATAATGAATAAATGAGAAATTACAAATAAACAAGCAATTATTAAAGGAAAAAAATAAAGTATACTCTCACTCTTATTTAACAACCTATCTTAGATATGGCATGTTAACCTAAAAAAATATCTCCTTAGGCACTATTCTCTAATATTCAAAGCATAAGGGGTTACCAGCATAAGCTCCAAGAGTTATATGCAGGCCCCTTGCCCCTACATGTGCATCCAATAAGCCACTTGCGGTATGGTCACATATGGGAACCATATTGAGCCAATACAATGTAGTCACTAGACTGCATATGTGTGTTTAGATACAAAGGCAACCATACCAACCACGTTTTAAAACAGTGGTCCAGTCCTGGCCCACCATTCCCCCCCCCCAACCTCCCAAAAAAAAAATGCCATGATTACTTGGCCATGCACCATTTTATGTATGCTGTCTGTATATGTGGTATTTACACCCCATGGGCTCACAATCTTGTATTGTTACATAGACCTAAGATTGATACCTTCATTAGAGAACTTATATTATGTCCAGCTTTGTTATTATGGTAGAAAACAAGGTTTTAATTACCAAATCATACCAATCCTTACCAGGCATTACAATGCTGGACCGCTAGGGAACCAGTTGACTCACACCAGGTACTAGAGCGGCACACTGTACCAACACTCAGTATAGGTATATCCTTTGGGTGTTTATACTTAAAACCTTGTTAGAAAAGCTATAAGTCACTTTCTCATCTTAATATCAGAGCTTTGGAGTTGCCACTTTCAGATGAATGACCATCTATTTATCTAATCTTCATCAAGAATTTTAATTATGGCTACGAAATTAACAAAATCATCTTCTATGTAACTTCATAATAGAATTACTGCACCAATGCACATTCTTCCTTGCTGAAAGCAAGATTGGTCATCTAAAGCATTAGGATGGGGTAGGAGTAGGTTTCTTTTTCTTTTTCTTTTTCTTTTTCTTTTTCCTTTTATTTTGTTTTGGGAAGGGGGGGAGAGAGGGGTGAAGATTGGGGAAGGGTTGCTATTCTGATGCATTTTGCCTGGAATATTAATCATCTTGACTGCTGAAGCTTCCTTCAATTTCCTTTTTTTTTGTGCGACTATTCCCAAGCACCAAGGAATGGAACATCCAACAATAACTATCGACCTTATTTTTTTCCGGAAGGCGGCACTTTCAAGGCGTCCGTTAATCACTGCAAGACCTACTTGAGGCACTTGAGGGGTTTCGGGCCTAAGAAATTCAGGGAAGGGCGATACGGTACGGGGTACAACCGCCCTACACCTTATGCTATGTTGATTGGTTTCACACCAGGTTTAGTGTCTCGTATTTGTATTCGCGCCTTGCCCGCGTTCAAGGGTTTTTTTAGTCAAAACTCCTGCTTTCTCTTCCGGTTGCGTAAGTCGGAAACACGTTCAGCAGACAGATCAGAAAAGAGCTATGAAGAATTAAGTAAATTTATCCATAGCTTTTGATTTTGCTGTCTAAACTCAACCCACAATGTCATCACATCTGGCAACCATTTTGACTTGGATGAATCATTTTCAACCTCCTCTAAAATATCCACTCTCCCCCTAGCATTCTTACAATGTGGCACAAATTTAAAAACCAAAAACAATTCCAAAAATTTTCCCAGCCTAGCAGAAAAGTAACAATATCAGGCATAAAATCCTGAAGTTGAACCCAGATACCATCACGGCATAGAGGAATCACTACCATCAACAACAAGAAGATATTGGAGATAACACACAACATTCCTCAAATGAAAGAAGATATATACAGAAATATTAAGTTCATCATAACCCAAAGTCTGTGCGTTTGAGAATGATATTACATGAAGAGAACCCAGGTCTGGACTGGATCCTAATCATCTGTTCCAATAAGAACCATATAATGACTGAAGCTAACCCTGGCAACCATGACTTGTCCTCAACTCAAATCACTGAGATAAGCTTGCTACAAATTCAAGTAAAAGAAAATTCACGGTGGGAAGCTGTCTTCATGCATGGTGGATGCAAGTGATTTCTTTTTAATGCTCTAGCAAATTGCTAGATTCGGGCTATGCAGCATCATGACTCTGGTATCAATGCCGTTCCGTCATGTGTACCCTGTGTTTTTGCAACATTGTTGCCTAGTGGTAGACTCTTTTATTGTTCCTTCTACTTTAGATGAGCCACTGAAAGCATGTTTTTATCATTTTATCTGAGAAGACCACAATCCATGGATTAAAGCAATTATGGTTCTGCATCAATCCTGTTGGCCTAAATGAACTCATCCCTGATGAGTTAGAACTACTCTCAAGGACTCAATAACAGATATAGCCACAATTTAAAGCTTTTGTGTTCACGGTCCTTACAATATTCTACTTTTCTTGACATTTTTGACATGATTGTGGTCAGTTTTGGCACCTGTCATAGGCCACAAAAAACTTTTTCTCCTTTGGAGTTGTACAGATAAATGTTCAAACTCCATCATGAATCACGTTTCAATCAACATGCGATAATCCACTTAAGGTGTTAAAGGGAGCCACAACAAAGAAAGTTGCAGACCTCATGACCAAAAAACTTACACGAAAAGTTCTTACAAATATGCAAGTTAGAAGTATGTATCGAAGTAGCTTTAAGTGCATGTAGGTTTTGTTGGAGAAATATGCCCTCAAAACATGATTCTTTCTCTATAAAACCTTTGAGATTATATGTTTGACTAGTTTCATGTACAGCATCCATATGGTTTTAGATATGAGTATAAAGTTGACCTTAAAGTTGGAAAGAAAGCTACAACTTGCACCATTTAAATTGATGAATATGATCAGTCATACTAAGTCACAGGAGTGATTGGTCAATTCCTACACCTGAAATGATACAGCTCAGTGAGGGTGCATATAACATTCATTTGGCTTCCTTAGTGAAAGTGTCTAGGCATACAAAAGTGACCATTCCTCTAGTCCTTGTGCATGCAAGCCCACTTTAACATACGGGCGTTTCACGAAAGGAGGTCAATGGTTGCAAAATGACCTCATGAAACAATGCTATGAGTTTCAGATGCATCCAATTTATATCGGACATATGTAATGATCCTTACACCTGACAATATCACTATCTATGTGGTCTTTTTGTAATCCACATTCTGGTCAAATTCTAGCACTGACTATAATACAATTTGCAGAACTTATCGCACAACCCTAAACTGAACTGCAAGTGGTAGTAATTTGTCCAACAATTGGAACAATCTTTTAACATATCAACATTGTAATTGATTTGGCATAACAAAGAAACCACAAGGAAAGGAGAACTTCTGGAAGAAGTTAACTAAAACAACCAAATAAGGAATATAATAATTCTGATAACAAAAGTAAAGTACCACAGAAAGCTTGGAACTCACTTTTACTGCACCAAGCATATCATTCTCTGAATCCCCATCAGTACTTTCAGAGGCTGCTGATTGTAGGTTTGACCGATCAAGAAGCTTTAAAACTGCATTTTCATCCCACGCAATCTTTGTGCAACCATCAGTGCATTTATCCTGGTACACATCTCCCAGACCACCAACCCTCCTTCTATGCTTATGCTCACCATCAGCACCAGCATCAGTTTTGCTGCTTGAAGCTTCTTTTGGATCTTGTCCATTTACAGTATCAAAGTCATCAAAAAGTTCTTCTGTTCCCCATCTAAGAATGTCCTCCACTTCCTTTTGAGATTCAGACTTATTCACAAATAGTTGGTCAAGCATCAATTTTTTCTTAGCAAGCTGCAAGATGCGCTCCTCGACACTAGCACGTACTACAAGTCTGTACACCAGAAGCCTGTTTGATTGCCCAATTCTGTGTGCTCTATTCATTGCTTGTATATCAGCATGTGGATTGAAATCGGAATCATATATAAAAACAGTATCTGCTGTGGCCAGATTTATCCCAAGGCCACAAGAGCGTGTGGACAATAAGAATACAAATCGAGTTTTGTCCTGATTAAAACGAGCAATTGCTGCTTGACGATCTGCCACTGATATTGAACCATCCACTCTTTCAAATGTCTTAGGACCAAATTCTATAGTCAGGTAATCCTCAAGTATATCAAGAAGTTTTGTCATCTGCGAAAATATGAGGATGCGGTGCCCATCCTTATGTAAAATCTTGAGCATAGAATGCAATAATGCTAGCTTGGCTGATGCCTTGATGCGCATTTCATGAAGGAACTCCATTGTACCAGATTCAGGTTCAGTTCCTGGAATGAGATATGGATGATTGCAGACCTTCCTGAGCTGCATGACAATATTTAGCATTGACTGCAGAGCACCACCTTTTCCTATGTTACGTAATATCTGATAGTTCTTCGTAAGCATGGCACGGTAATATTCAGCCTGAATGGATGTCAACTCAACAGGAACTACGCGCTCAGTCTTAGGGGGAATATTTTGCATTGTGTCTTTTTTCAGCCTTCGAAGCATATGTGGGGCAACAAGTTTCTTCAGCTCCTCCACCTTTTCTGCTGTTGTAAGGTCATTAAACTTCCCTTCAAATGCTGACAAAGAGGGGAATGAAGCAGGCTGCAAAAAATATAGTAGGTTATACATCTCCCCTATGTTGTTCTGCAAAGGAGTTCCAGTCAATAACACACGGTGCTGAAAAGAAAATGTGTTCAGCAAACTAAAAAGTTTACTTCCAGAATTTTTCAGACGATGCCCCTCATCAACTATAAGAACTTCCCAGGAGACACCACGCAGATGAGATGAGTCTGCAAGGACCATCTCATAAGTAGTCAACAACACATTGAATTTATATGATTTAGTTGTCTCATGTGATCCAGCTGGATCCCTAGCATGCCATTCATATTGACGAATAATAGATCTTGCTTTTGCACAACCATGATACTCCACAACATTCAAATGAGGGGCCCACAGTGCAAACTCAGCCAACCAATTAGGCATTGTGGAAAGAGGAACTAAGACCAGACATGGCAATTTAGCCCTAAACTCAAAATACAAGGATGAGATGAAAGCACAAGCAGATACAGTTTTCCCCAGCCCCATCTCATCAGCAAGTATCACATTCTTAGACTTATGCCAGCATTTACGTAGCCAGTTTAAAGCTTCTAACTGATGTGGAAAAAGTGAACCTCCTTGAAGCTCCTTCGGCTGCTCTACCAAAGAAACAACTTCATTAGAATCACCTTTAGTCCTTGGAAAATCATCCCTGGCATCCTTATCCAAAGTTTTAGATTCAAATTGTTTGAATTCAGCAATCAGATGAGAAGACTTTTCAATGACAGGTTCATCTAATCTTTCCCAAGTACACTCATCATAAGGGAGACCGCGCCATTTAATCAAGGCTTCTTCTGTACCATCCTTAGAAACACGGAGAGAAATAACACGCTGTGGCTCACACCACTGTTCCTCGCAAATATTTATAACAGCAGTCCCATATTTTGCCTTGTAATTTTCCAATTTTCTTTTGGCTAAAACTTTTAATTGGGATTCAGAAACCCAACTGTTATGGATGTTTGATTTCCCTACCCATTTAACAAAAAAATCATACATAATACTATCCTTGTCATTAGGCCCTGAGTCCTGCACTGCTTCGGAAGATATCCTATTTTCAGCACTTGTATCTGGTTGAGTCTCCATGTTTGCGGCATTGATGCATTCTAAATGATAAGAGACATCTAAGCAAGAAGGCCCTGGTGTATCAGATTTCCCATTTTTGCTTGAACTCACAGCTTCCGCTTTTATGCTTTCAACAGAGACTTTCTGAACAGTGTCTTCACTGTCTATGGCATCTACCAAAGAGTCCTCTATGACTTCACAAGTTTTCTCAATGATGCAATGATCAGTGGAAGATTCTATGACTGACGCCATAACTTTTGCTTTATCCAGACATTCATTAGCATTATGTGTTTTGCCATTAGAGTATTCATTCATACCTTTTTTTTCGCCAACCCATTTTGCTTCACTATGGCATCCCTCCATGAGTACGCTTTTGCCATCCCTCTTATCTGCAACTTTACTGCCATCATAACAGTCTTTGAACTGTTTGCCATGATTTTCTGAAACATTACAACTATAAGAAGGCAGTCCATATGCTATCCTTCGTGAATTACTTTCCGACTCAGCTTCTTCTGGAGAAATAGCAGATTTGATTTTTTGAGCATGAAATGAAGATATCAGAGTGCTAGTTTGCACCCGACACCCCAAAATTCGGTCAACCTTACAGACAGAAGAAATGTGGACTTATAACAATGAGTTCAGGTAGCAAATTTAAATGAAATTATGGAAAACAAATTTTAACCTTTAATCCTCCAAAAGAGGTTTAAAAAGAAAAACGCATATCTACCTGTTGTCCTCCATCCCAAAGATTCTCATGATGTTTTATTGTCTTATCTATACCCAACCCTTGTTCATCTATCCTTCGTGATGAGAGAGACATTCCCTTGAGGGATACCTACGCATATAATTAAACATTGACCATCAAGAAACGATAATAAAATATTTTTCACAATAAAAAATGATATAACACAATGTAGAAGTATGGACTCAACAACAAGAACATCAAACCAGCTGCCTACATAATGCATAACTTAAAAAGAAGAAAACCAAAAGTAAGACCATCTGAAGGTCATAAAAAGGAAATACTCCTTTAGAGATGCAAGCAAATGAAAAGAAGGTCCATATTGATAGAACCTGCTCATCACATTATAACAGTCATCCAAAGAAAGGCTTCTGCAAAAAATATAAAATTGCAAGACACTAAGGATAAAGAGAAAGAACTAAAACAAACATTAGATCTAAGTCTCATCTAACTTCTTACAGTAATCATCTAGTAATCTATAGCATTAGATTTTTTTCACTTTTTACAATTTTTCTAAAAGTTTCCTATGCTTTCACGTATGTTCCTTCTTATTTGAATAATTGAATTCCTTCCACTCTTACTAGTCTGAAACTCTGCACCTTTCATGGCATTCGTGCTCCCACAAGCATCCCTACTGAGTGTCAAAATGCCTTTTTTTTTCCTTATCTGATTGTTTTAGGTGTTTTTAAAGGTTGAGAGTTGAGACTATATCCCACAACAGCCACAACTTTAATTTGTGCAGAGAACAAGGATTGAAACGAAGAGATAGTACACTCACTTAGTCATTAGTTCTTTAACGGTCCTTGCATTTTTTCAGTCAATAATTACGTCATATAGGAGGTGAACAGAGATGGTCTATTGGTTTTGGTTAAAATAATGGAATCATTAAATTTCTTCTGCATTCCCTCTCCCTTCTCTTTTTCATCTTTCCTTCCTTTTGAGTCTTGAGATCAACTCTTCATGCAGATTTTCTGCATAAATCTGATTTTATTTTCAGAGTTCACCAGATAATGCTGATATGAAATAAATTTTAGATCCCAACATAGTGTAGTTGTGATCTCTGAGATCTCTCATCTACACCACGTAGGCAAGAAGAACACACTCTGCAAGTGGTCTGCAACATCCAAAGACTTCAAAATAAAAAACAAGGGAAAACAAGCATTTAATACCCCAGCAGTCTCTCCTCAGACATCCAATGATGGAAATTCCAGAGTTGGAAGAACAAGCATAAATTCCAGGTTAACCCAACAAAGAAAAGGTGGCAACCACCCTAACCATGGGATACACAACTGCCCTCATGTTTACATGCAGCAATTGCTGAAGCTAACTCATCACAATCAGCACTCCAATCATTTTGCTTAATGACAGTTAATTGGTTATCTTGTGAAATCATTGATCATCGTCTCCTACCAAGGAAACCCAAATGGTAACTACACTGAGCTATAGGCATCTTGACAGGAGATTACATTTGGCAAGACTTAGGCCCCATTTGGCAGAGCTTTTGATAGACCAGAAAACACTTTCTAACCCTCCAAAAGTACTTTTGAATGAAATAGGAGTGTTTGGTAAAAAAAATCGGAAAGTTGTTTTAGCTTTACCAGAAAGCCAAAACAGCTTCTTAGGAGAAACTTCAAAATAGAGCTTCTTCGGAAAAGCACTTTTAGCATACGTCGAAAAGTTGTTTTGATTTATAAAAAAAATTTCGTTTTGGGCCAAAATACAGATGATAAAATATTATAATTACAGAAAATGTCCCTTCATATTATATTAGGCAAGACTTAGGCCACGTTTGGCAGAACTTTTGGTAGGCTAGAAAGTACTTTCTGACCCTTTAAAAGTACTTTTGGATGTAATAGGGGTGTTTGATAAAAAAGTCGAAAAGTTGTTTTAGTTTTACCAGAAAGCTAAAACAACTTCTTGAGAGAAGCTCCATTTTGGAGCTTCTTCGAAAAAGCACTTTTAGCATACGTCGGAAAGTTGTTTTGATTTATAATTTTTTTCTTTTTGGACCAAAATACCCATAATAAAATATTACAATTATAGAAAATATTCTTTCATATTACAGAAATCTGCAAGAGTTCCTAAAAATATTAATATATAATATTTATAATTATAATATTTTATAACTTTTTATTGTATTATACTATAAATATAATATTATATTACATTATATCAGAATACATTGATATATTATGTTATATAATATCAAATTATGTTATATTATTATGCTATAGTATAAAATATTATATTACTATATTATAATAATATTATATTATATTATATTACAGTAATATTATAATATATCATATATTTATGTATTAATATATATTATATTTTATTATGCTCTGTTGTATAATA
>JAOXJJ010000639.1:409449-432378 GCA_025769935.1 Phoenix roebelenii | reverse complement strand
TATATCATATATTTATGTATTAATATATATTATATTTTATTATGCTCTGTTGTATAATACTATGCAATGTCCTTTATGATCATTTTATCATACCAAAAGTGCTTTCTCAATTTATTTACCAAACACATATTAAAGTTCCACAAAACTTTAGAAATATAGTTACCAAACAACAAATAGCTTTTTTATAAAAGCTCTACTTCAAAAAGCTCTGCTTCTGAAAGCTCTACTGCCAACAGCTCTGCCAAACGGAGCCATAGGCACCTTAATCCCAAGTACTACGTTCTTAAACAGCACTTCCAAAAATCAATTAATAAAATTGTAGTTAAGATTATCAATGGCAGATTGTGTAACTTAATTTACAAGTGTTTTTAGCAATGTCAATATGATGCATCCTTCAAACCCAAAGGTCAATTATCTTCTCTGATAGCAAAGTAATACTCATGTAATCATGTAGCAACAGGGCACACAGCAACAATAAAGCATGGTTAGGCTTCCTGATCCAGAGGTCATTACAAAAGCATGATTGATGAAGCAAGAGGCATAGGTATTTGGCACCTGAAAGTCTTTAGATCCAAATATTAAATTCAAAGATTTAAGCATAAAAAAACTCAGGTGCTATTGGGCCATGAATGCACCTGAGTTTCTTGAAAGCTCTGGTTCCACTATCATTAGATATCCAGGCATTAGCTAATAGGCATTGCATCCCATATAACACTTGAAGATGATTGGTTCCGAGATTCTCCTCTGATAAGGCAAATTAAATTTTGTGCATTGAATTTCAGGAACAATTCATTAGCATGCATTGCTTCATAGTTCCAAGTATGCACTGTGTTGTCCCTCATCTTCATATGCACTTTCCACAATGAATTGTTAATGAAGTTTGTAGAACCCACCTCCCCACCAAATTAATCATAAGAGGACATCCTAATGTCTCTCACTCCCTCACAACGCCCATGATGAAGCAAATAGATCAAATATATAAGGTAACACATAATTCTGGAATTTCATTTGGAAATGCCTCCATGGGCAACTCCCTCTATAGTGCTCAGCCATCATAGATATAGTTACCACAATCCTCGATGCCTTTGTGCCACCTAAAAGAAACCATCACTGAAATCCTGCAAAACTACAAAGACAACATCCAAACATGGAAGAACTCTTTGGCAAATCTTCTGTGCTGAGTACATGGAAAGAAAGTAAGTTGGGTTGGTGATGGAATATAAAGCACAATAGCCACATTCTATTGTCTCTTATGGAAAAGCTGTATAATGATCTGTTTTACAAAAATAACCAAGTCCAACAATATTATCAATCAGGCTATCTCTTCCACTCCAGACTTCTTCAACGAATCAACACATATAATAACATCACATCTTCTATCCTTTGGCAAGCATTCAAAATGTTGCCTGACTAATATTCACCGTCAGGTTCATCCGATGTGTCCTCAACAAGCCAACAAATTAGTTCACTAATTCAACAGTGTTGTATAACCCCTCAATACGGTCTTTTAGCAAGCTCCATGCATCTGAAAGTGATTTAATTCCAGAGTCGTCAATGCCTGATGGAACCACCTAAATGTCTCATATACCAAGGAACATGATGTCAAACCAATTACCATTAGGAGCGCCATACATTAAACAACCAGAATTTACATTTGAAGTAGAGATTATGCTAGCGATAACACTCAAAGGATCCATTAATGTATTATATTACTTTTAATATCAAAAGGTTAATTTTAATAATATTTGAAGAGTTGACCTAGTCAGTTTTTTTTCAAAGATTAAAAAATTACGAATGCCACACAAATCCTAGAGCGTATATTTAAGAAAACATCTCACTAATGAATACAATCTGGATCCAACAATCAATGTAAGTGCTCTGTTAAAAGTTAAGATTACTGAACTACCACTTTCAGAAGCATGAGTGCATGCATTTGTATGTATAAAATTACATCCTATAATTACAAATTCAAATATGAAAAGTACAATGTGACACTCATCATCACTCGTATGATAAGAATGTAGCTACCACTATATAGAACATGAAGTGAAGCAGAAAGAGCTACCTCAGCCTGTTTTTGACGAGCACATTTTGCCATTTTAGGTTCTTCCTTTGCGATAGATGCAGAATGCTGCTGATCAAATAATTTGTGCTTCTGAATTGACCCACTGGTTTCTGGACATGTAGAAGTTTCCTTTGATGTGTCATCGCAAGCAGCTGTAGCAATATGTTTTCCTTTTTCAGTTTTAGATCTCTTATTTTCTACCTTGTTAACCTTTTGCTTATTTCTTCTGGATTTCTGAGAGGATGGAACTAATGGAGGAATAAATTTCTTTCTTTGCACATCACTTTTGCACAGGTCAGACATCTCTTCCTGAGATTTTTCACTTGGATCTGAGCTCAAAGTTTTAGCAAGAGAGTGGACTTCCTTACGAGTACTTCGTTTCCAGCGAAATGGTGAATCTGGTTTCTTTGCTATTTTATTATCTGTCGCTGTTGAAATGTCATCTCTGGATTCCCCATCACATGAATGGCTTGATTTTATGCTATAAGATGCATCAACATGCGAGGATTCGAACTTCTTTTCAACAGATGGAGCTCTATGACGTAAAGTAGCTTTCCTTTTGTTATTTAATTTACTCTTTCCTGGAATGGAGCTTCTACCAGAGAGTGATGCCTTGCCATGGCCAGGTAATTTATGTACAGTACTAGATTTTTCAAATATACTCTCAGTTCTTGCTCGTCTTGGATTGGACTCTGCATTAGCTAATGTTTCCATATTATCTTTTTGCTCACAACACTTTGGGCATTGCCACTTCCCAGGTGGTGCACGCTTTTAGAAACAGAAAAACATAAAAGAGGCGGTTAGCATGCATTCAAAACATCTTAACGATCAAGGTTCGCCATCTCGGTACCCAACCCCATACGGGTACCACACCAGCACTATGTCGGTATGGTAAGGAGTCTTTTCAGTATACCAAATATTGGTATACCACCGGTACGGGATACTGGTACCGAACTAGTACGGTACACCCCATATTATCCGGTTCGGGCCAATATGGCGAACTATACTAATGGCCACTAATGAAACAAACACAATGACAAATAAATGCATACCTTGAGGGGTGGATTGAGACACTCAAGATGATAGGTTCGAGGACAGCTATCACAGCAGAGCAAATTGCCACCAAGATCACATTCTACACATTCAAAGTAATGCTGCAAGAGAAAGATGAAAAGGTATATCCATATCCAGTGAGACAGAGAGATTGTATAGAGTTGCCAACTATCACAGAAAGAATTGATTGCCATAAGATTTTTATCCATGATACTGCAAGATCTCATACAGTTGGAAAGACGAAGAATAGAAAATTCTAAAGTTCCAGTAAACAAGCTATGAGCAATGGATACACCAGCAGCACAGAATCATCAGAGCTGAGGGATAAAGAATAAGAGACTGAGGTTTAAGAAGCTGATAAAAAGTAGAAATTTAAAACCAAAAAAAAGAAACTTCTTACCCCATCATGTCCTTTGACCTTACGAGCAAATCGAGAAATGTCAATATCACCTTTCAGCCTCTTCTTGCCTGAAGAGCTGATCCTCATAGAGCCTGAAGGTAGCGAGGAACCTTCTTTTCCATTAGAGAGATCCCATCCGCTTGACAACCGTCTCCGCTTGCGCTTCAATACCCAATTCCTATCTATCATGTTATCACACAAAGACTTGTCTTCCCTCATCTTCAAGGCCTCAGTCCTGCATGACTGGCTGATGGCACAGACAAGCATGATAACAGCTCATTAGTTGGGCAGAAGGCTTTAGCATCACAACCAAGATGTGGCCAAGCACTTTGAGGTTAAAAAGCTGAAGAATCGACAAATGCGACATTCAAGGAACTTGTTCTCAAACATTGCATCCTATACACGAGTACATCCTTTCTCATTCATCTCACTGATGCAGGTTACAAGAGAAATACATAGATGCTAGATAAAGCACTAAACATGATAGCATTGCATATATCAGACCATAACGAAATTGTGCTAGAACCTAGACGAGGTATACCAAGGAAACAAATCAATAGAAGATACGAAAAGGAATTTTAAAAGAAGACAATATATTTACTCTTCCAATAGTAACAAAGAGCATCTGCAAAACAGATCCTTAAGCTGCTCTAGTCTCGCATCCTATATATAAGCTTTGCATTCAATAATTTACAAGAACATGTCTAGTTCTCATAACATGTCGTTACTCTTCGTTCTTTTTCTTCTTTTACCTATTGCTTCTACGCCCACCCTGCAAAATGCTGTTCTCATTTTCTTCCTAGAAGGTGCCCTAGTGTAGCCAATATCTTATTATTTAAAAGTAGAGAGTAGAAGAACCTGAATATTGAAAAAAAAAAAACAAAATGGTGGAATAGGGAGATGTAGCCTGTACAAAAAATGCCAAAATCCAAGAGACTACAGGATTTCTAGGCAATCGAAGGCAAGCTCTTCGCATATCTAAAACCAAATAGGCGAGCGATTGAAGCAACAAGAATAAGAAAGCGGGGCACCTCAATCTGTGCCCATGGAATTGGGTTGGATGATCCTACCAAGCAACCAACCATTCCATCGCGAAACCAAAATAAGATTATAATCAAGAAAAAGAAGAAGAAATCAGAGCGAGCTGTTACCTCTGGCGGCCAAGAAGACAAAGAGAGGAAGCATATGACTAACACCGCCGCTGCCGTAGACCTAACATCCGTTGACAAGGGATAAAGGAATGGAAGCTGCTCCACGGCTTTTATAACCGGCCTCCATCGCACTCTGGACCCAATTAAATTCGCATTAAATTAGATTAGATTAGAAGCGGAGAGGAGTCTGAGATCTCTCTATTTCTCCCCTCTGTGTCTCTCTCTATATATCAAGTAAGAAAGGAAGAGAGATGGGGTTCTTTGAGATGTACAGGAATCTGGAGGAAAAAGAGGGTCGGGGTCACCAATCGAGGATAATGGGGAATATCATTTTGTTGCCCGGCTCCGAGTGGCGAGGGGCGAGCGCACTCCAACCCCCACCCTCCTCACCCCCCGACCCGGCTCTCCCGCCAATCGGGGAGCGCCACGTGGGGCGTGGCAGGCGCTGATAGCAGCGGGTCAAGGGAACAGAACGAGGCAGAGACTGAGACGGCAGCGCACGGCGAGGCAACAAGCACTGGTCGCCTTCCCGGTTGGAGGAATCGATGGCCGTGACGGGGGAGATGGATCGGCATCTCGCCTGCTTCTTTTAGATGCCTGAATCCGATGATGACAGAACGGGGAGGCAATGAGGGGGTCGGGGTGAGTGGCTTTTTTTTTTTTATTCAGTTCAATTTTACCTTTTTCTTTTTGAGCGTAATGAACGTGTTTGACTTGGTTTTAAAAATTATATATTTTATGTAACGTGAGAGGAAATAGAATGTTACAGAGATCTGCTGTAAACTGAGAGAATGAGATTCCTTTCAACGCACATGGGATAGGGCGGCTTGGCGGCCGCTGAAATTTCTGCACAAAGTTTGAGGATGGAGGGATCATACACTGATACTCGAAGTCCTCTCTACTTTGCCAAGAGGTGGTTAAGATGATTTGCACGTCATATCAGATTTGGCTAGTTCGGAACGTTCGAATCTTAGGCGAACACGATATGTCATCGAAACTTGTGTTAAAGAATGCCCATGTGCAAGCAGCAGAGCTTAGTCACGTCATACCTGTCGAAGGGACTTGAACAGCTCGGGACATATGGGCTTTCTATTCTGCTTCGGCAGCATCTGGTACGGTGTTTTTAACACAGGAGCCCCATCTCCGAGTTTCCTCAATGTCAACTTTAATGGGTCTATCTTAGACGGAGGTACGACGGGCGGTGCGGATTTTGTTATTCGAGACCCGTGTACCAAGGTCATGGCTGTAGTCAACTTTTCGATATATCAGTTCCGGGTGCGGAGCTGTGGGTTACTTGGGCGGGCCTTCGTTACGCCCGGTGTGTTTTACGGACTAGTTCCATCGTCCTGGATGGGGATTTGGCTACGGTCATTAGTTGGGTCTGAGGGGGCCAAGAGGTAATGATAGTGCCTACCCTTTGCTCCGGGATATCTGGACAATGGTGGGAGCTAGAAGGCCTTTCAAGTCAAGCATGTATTCCGTGAAGCTAATGAGGTTGTGGACTAGGTGGCTGCTTATATAGCCAGTCACTCTGATAGTATCCTATGGGCTGAGAATGGGGAGATGCTCTTGGCACTTCGAAGTATTTTGTTTTTTGATTTTATTGGATGTATTCGTACTCGTCAGATATGATCTACATATGTTAGAAAAAAAAAAGTTTAGTTTGCGTGAAATCTTTATACCCATCATGGCAAGGGGAGAAAAAATTGAAAAATGGCTTCCTAATCATAACACAAGAAAAATAAAATGTAAAAAAAATTCAATTATCCTCTAGCACAAAAAGAATCTTATGCATAAAAAAAAAAAAAATCATCCCAAGTACCAAAAAAATCATTCTCACCTGCAACACAAGAAAAATAGACTATAAAAAAAATCAACTATACTCATGCACACCAAAGAAAATCATACGCACGGAAAAAAAATTGCATCCTACGTAAAAAAAATAGTCACACACACAATACAAAGAAAGTGGAACATAAAAGAAAAATTCAATTTATTTTCATGCACAAAAAAAAAATTGCAATGCACAAATAAAAGAATTTTGTATCCCATGCACAAAAAATGGATCGGCCATGTCTACAGCACAAGGAGAATAGGCTATAAAAGAAAATTTCAATTATTCTCATACACAAAAAAGAAATCACATGCACAAAAAAAGAAATTGCATCTCACACACAAAAATTCAATCATTTTCATGCACAAGAAAAAAATTGCATGCATAAAAAAAATTTTGCATCCCATGTACAAAAATAATTGTGCACACGCACGCAAGAAAAATAGAAGATACAAGCAAAAATTCAGCCCTTCTCATGTACCAAAAAAAATTGCATGCATAGAAAAGAAAACAAATTAATCGAAAATTAAACTTTGTTCATACTAAAGTACATTTACATAAAAGAAAAATTAGTTTTTTGTAGTGATTAAATGTTATCTACTTGATTTTTATTGGAATTCCTACAAAAGTCCTACTTTAGCAACTCTATAGACCCATACTCATTTAAAGAACAAGAAAACAAACTCTAACTTAACTTTTAACTCTTCGATGGTAAGGCATTCCCAAATTTGTAATGCTTGATGTTGGGTACTTTGAATCCATGAACCTTCTTTATTCTCTCAAAAAATAGGATCCTACAAGAAATATTTGTGAACTTTAATTTTTCTTTTAATTTTTATAAGAAGCTTTTAAGCTCAAAATTGTTTAGACGTTCCACTGAAGGCCTTGATGTTTCCCAGAGGGTCTTTTCTCCAGGATATCAAAATCCTTTACCATGGGCTTGTCTCTTGTTTCCTTTTATACTGTTGAGTAGCTCCATCTAGTCATGCTACTCCATTCTGAACTTCATCCAAAGATGTTTACACCACATCCAAACCCATGGATGATCTGAAGGTCGATATACCAAAGGAGATGAAAGCCGAAATAGCAAAGGTGCAAGCCGAGTGACTATGGTATAGCCCAAGAGGGAAAAAACCTATCAGCGTAAGATGAGGACTTTTGATGGATTAGAACCCAAGGGATGGATAACCAAAAGTTACCTCTACTCAATACATAGAGGAATAGAAGTAATGCAAGGGAGGTAACTGCCATACATAACAACAGCAATCCACATGATGTAAAATAACAAGAATAAGTAGATACACCTATCTTACTACTACCCAAAATATGGAAGGAGTGATAGCACTATTCAAAGTATAAGAGTAGTGGAGAAAAAATAACTACCACACATGATAATAATAGCCAATGTGACACAAACTAGCAAGGATAAGTATTAAAAGTTATATAATGACACCTATCTGAACAGTTAATGGAAGCTACTTATAAATATTAAATTATAATCCTAAAAGAAGAACCCTTCTACCAATCAAACAACCAGCCTTAATCTTTATTTCTACTGCCTAATCTTTAATTTACCGTTGCTTTTATCTTTTAAATTTCTTGCTCTTTTTTTCTCTAGTTTAACTTTAGTTTATCCTTAGCGGTATTGTAGGCTTGTGGCCCTGATTACAACCTACCTCCTCTTCCAAGTAGGCAATATTATGGTAGCAAAAGTCCTTAAAAATCAAGTATTAAGACCCATAATACTATCTCTTTTACTTATCTTTCTTTCCAGCTATCCAACCTGGTGGTAGGCGCATGTGATTATCCAATCCAACTGTAGGCTTGTTATCCCATCTTGACCGGAACAAGAGGTCCTTTAGTTGTACACTTTATTGAAACATAGATGAATCCCTCTTCTTCTATTACAAGACCTACTCCTAGGTCAAGACTCTAGATGTCGGGAAAAGCAAAGAAGTTTAGCTTTGGGGTTGGTGATTATAAACACAACAATGTTAGCATGAGGAAAGAGATTAGAGGGAATGGAAAGTTTGGCTCCTCTTCTCATCATTTATCCTGATTTACGAGTTCTGATGAATTTACACTACTTATTATGGATATTACAATATAATAGGGACTAAAAATCTGAAATTAACAGATACATGAAACAATTAATCACCACTAAAATTTGTATGAACCCCATAACGACTGTTTAATTTGCAGTCATTATCAAATAATCAAGATGAGAAAAGAGAATGTAGTTACCATATAGATGCCCAGACTACATGCATCCCCTTCCACAAATAGGCATCCTTTCTCATCAGCAAATGCATAACCCTTGCAGCCACAAAACAGGCATCAACATACTAGCCTAACTTATCAACTTAAGATTGACCACTTTGAACCTTTCTTGGCCTAGCTGTCGCCTCCATTGATCAGCTTTCTTGTGTCTCTCGACCCTATCTCAGTCATCATATGCTAGAGTGTTGCACATCTTCATGAAATGGTACTTCTCTATCTTCATCATCTATTTGCTCGCTTGTGGGAGGATAGCCTCAAGGGATTTGAGTATAGGAATGGTGGCTCTGTTGAGCCTGGCCTAAGCTCAAAGGAGAGGAGTGACGGCTCAGCTGTGTCGAGATTTCATGATGACTCGGCTTGCAAGCTTACTACTATTATTGATGGTTGGTGGCCAACTGCTATAGATTCTGGATGGTTGGGGTCAATGTCTAAACTTGTTGCATGAGCAATTGAAACTGCTCGATTGTGATTGCTGGTGCCACATGTGGTTCTGCCAGGGGTGGAGCCTTCTGAGGGCTCTACAAAGAGCCATTGGATTCCTCCAATGTGTTTGGTTGAGAATTAGTAGGTGCTGGCTATGCTCTCCGAGACTTCATGGTAATGGGTTGTATAGTTTGTAGGAAAATCCTCCTTAGTAGGATTAAGGCTCTTTCTCTAGTACTAATATGTTGCCATTGAGAATCGATTTGATCTTGGTGCCGAGCAGTAAAGGTAGCTAGAGGCTCAGCGGTCAACTACTCAAGCAGCGTAGAATGGTGGTGCACCCAAAATCATACTAGGAGATACTGGGGATTCCAACTTGATGTCAAGAATGGCCTGAAACAGCAAAGATGAAGAAGTCCTCTTGCTAGAGAGTGTTTGGCGGGGGACCTCCGATGTTTAAGTCAAAATAACTGTTGCCCATATATGCAACCGAAAAGGGAGGGGTGAATTAGGTTTTTAAAATTTATATGTATGTGCAATTAAAAAATTGACTTTCAAAATGCTTGTGTAATGAATGATGATATGTAAGATTAGATATAGAATGATAGCAAAATGGATGAAAAATGCAACATAACAAATAAAATATATTTATAATAGTTCGGTGCTAAACTCAGCACCTACATCCACTCTTCAAGATATCTTTTTTAGAAATTTTACTATAATCTTTCCAAAGGCTTGATTGCAATACATGGTCCAATTTAAGGTTTGGATAGACCTTTTTCTAAGTTTCAACCCATTGAAACTTGAAATAGTAGAATTTAATGAATACAATTTAAAGAAACAAAAGCTCCTAAATCAGCTGATTGTAATTCGATGAAGTGTGTGTGGAAGCAATGGTTGCACTTGATGAATGCCTGGAAGCATTGCTCTTAATTCTCTAAAGTGTGGGGGATGTGATCTTGATGCTCTCACTTAATGGCCCTTTTCTCTTAGTTTTTCTCTTTCCCTCCTTTTCTTCTTAATTTCTTTTGATGTTCCAATGCATTTATATATTGAAAAATCATTGAAAAAAAATTATAGCTGTTGGGAGTGAATAGAGTCATTCTGAGTTCGCAGAAAAGCTAGCTGTTACAGGTGTCAAATGCAGAGTGGTCGACTCGACTTCTTCATAGGTTGGATCGTGATCTTCAGAGGTTGGCTCTTCTTTTTCTTGGATCAACTCGGGAAAGTGCTGATTCTTACTGTGTTATATCTTTCGTCTATGGGCCATTTTGGGATCAACTTGGCTTTTTTTGGGGTTGACTCTTGAGATGCTTGGGTTGATTTGCATAGGGGATATTTTTCACTGCATTCTATCATTCGCTTGAGACTATTCTGGAATCGACACAGTTGGTCTAGGGGCTGACTTACGAAAGCGTGCTAATCTGGTCCATTATGCTATAGTTGACTCGCGTACCTTTAGGGTTGACTCTTGAATCTATTCAAAAATAAGGTTTTTTGTCTTAAGCTTATAAATATTCAGGGGTCGGCTCATTATGACAGGGTCAACTCTTTTGGTACAGAACTTTATAAAATTTGTCGCATCCTTTTAACTCAAGCATTTTAGGTTTTCATTTATTGAGATCATTTTGAGATTATCTTTGCCTCCTGTATGCATTCTAAAGTACTCCAAAAATACAATTAGCAATCTTTTTACTCAAATATTTTGTATCATTAAAATCAAAATTTTTTGGGTCAACAATGATACTCAAAAAATAGTGGAGGTTTAAAGCTACAACACGATGGTCTATTAGACTTCCAGAGCACTTACCTGAAAGGTCTTCTTGGGATTGGATTGTATAGGAGAAAGTTGACGCTTGCCACCGGAGAATTCGGGCATGTGGGTCGGCCATTTTTGGTAGGCCACAAGACGTTCTGAGGATGCACGTGGTCATTTCGCACACGCATCACACCCTGCATATCTCGCAGGCATAATTTGGAAAACCACCCACGATCATGACCGAGGTGTTACTAGTTGTTAGAAAGATTTTGAAATTCGAAGGACGGTCGGTGTGCTTCTCAGGCTTGCCACGTGGTGTGCCTTGATTGGCAGATCGAAGGCTTCATCGACGGTTTTGATTGGCCAGTCTTTCACATCGGCTATGGTTGGTTCGACGTATGTCAATTTGTTACAACTTTCACGCTAGACTCAAGCTTGAGGAGATTTGACATGGCACCGCCAATCCCCCATGATTCGAAGACGGTTTGGTGGGCCTTCAGATCGCAACGGCAAATGTCCTGATTAAAGAAGGCCATTGGAGTGTGTGCTCCATTCCAAGATCGATGATGTGCAAATAATCCTTTCCTCGTGCAGCTCGACATATGGCCTCATTTGCAGCGATGACGCCAAAGGCAATGTAGGGACTGGTTTCATAGAGTCGGCGGAAGCCTTCCATCTTCTCTTCTCTCGTGTCGATGGTGACTACATTACTGGCTAGGGAACCATTAACGCTGATGTTCTGCAGAAGTGACAGTCATATATTTTAGACCCATTGCAAAGCAAAAGGAGACTCTTTGCCGGGAATCCCTGCGTGGGTTCATCAACGTGCATATATGGTTGACGGTTGAAGCAGCAAGACGAGTGTCTTTGCATCTGACTGCCTCAGCAGAGGCCAACAGGAGATGCATTAGCTTGAGGCCTTCTATCGCCATACTAGTGACACCTGGAGAAACCGATGGCATTTCCAAGTAGTCTATGGAACCACCAACTTCATCCAATGATTCATCAACAACTCCATACATACAAAGGCTTTGCTCTAGATTCGCATCATTAACTCCTTCGCATAAGCTTGTGTTCATGACGCTACCAATGAAACATCGTCTCTTTGTAAGAAGCCCCTGAACAAGGACAGCTACTTTGAAGGTCTGCTTGACGGAGAAGGTTTTCTTAGAACTCCACTTCCATTTTGCTCCATCCTCAAACAAAGACAGGGAGATGTTGTTAATTAGACCTAGTAGCCCCTGAAGATCAAAGATGCCTGGTCGTTCAGTGGAGCCATAAAGTTATCAGAGTCATTTCTAGTTGCCAGGAATTTTGCCACAGAGATGGATGGATTATTGACCATTAAAAAGAGGATATGAAATCTTCGGCTCGAAGGTTCCCCAACCATCCAAGCATCCAACCAGAATGTGATTTACCAACCGTTTCCAACTACCAAAACCAAGCTTTGGTGGAACAGTCCACTAAGCTTGAGAATTCCTTTCTAGAATGGGGATGTTTTGTGTTAGAGATGAGGAGATGTAAGGAAAGGAAGTTTGTGTTTATAGTAGATTTTTTGAATTAGGACATGACAAGGCTTATTGTCCTTTGAGAAGAACTTCCACCACCATTTGAGGAGAAGCAATTTTTTGAAGGCATGAAGGTCCAGAAGACTTCGACCACCTTGCTAGGAAGCGCCCGCCATTACATTTTTCTTTATCCCTGTACAAGAATGCTCAACAAATTTTGTCATTTTTTTGAACAATACTCAAAAGGAATAAGAAACACAGACATCCAGTACTTTGGAATTGCACTTAATACTGATTTAATAAGAGTAATTCTTTCATGTAACGCAAGGACTTTGCCTTTCCATCCTGCCATTTTTTTTTCTCTCTCTTTTCGATGAGAAAATTCAGATATGATGAACTATAGGGAGAGTAATTGAGTGGAATACCCAGATATTTGATTGGAAAATCAGATCTCTGACAATCCAACATAGATGCGAATCGAGAAGCTTCTGGTTCAGAAATTCTAGTACCTAGCACTAAGGATTTAGCAAATTTGATGATTAAAATGAGAGGAGTTCAAAGGAGTATAGAATGAATTGAAGCACTGATATATGACTTGAAGAGGCATTCTAGAAAATAATGGTATCATCAGCAAAGTGGAGGCAATGTAGGTGACTGGTGATAACAAGAGTTCTGATCCCAGAGATGAATTATTCGTTGGCAGCTATTTTAAGGATTTTAAGGCATCAGCTGTCGTTAAGAAGAGAGAATGTGATGAGGGATCCCCTTGTTTTAATCCGTTCCTGATGTTGAACCATTTTCCCAGGCCAGCATTGATAAGCAAAGCAGCTTTGGAGATGGAAACCAGACCATTAATCCACCTGGCACCTGCACTAGTGACTTACGAACTCTCCTGCTTCGAGAACTATGATAAAGAATTTCCAGCTAAAGTTATTATAGAACTTTTCAAAATCATCCTTACAAGGCCATCGTTTTCCTCCAGTGATAAAACTTCGATTGCAGAAACAAAGCTTTCAGAAATGCACCGGCCTTTGATAAATGCTGATTGTGAATGAGAAATCAATGAGTCAAATCCTGTGAGCAAGACAATTGCTAGTGTTTTAGAGATAATCTTAATAATCCATTAATTAAACTAATGGGCCTATAATCTTTAACCAAGCAGCAATTATATTTCTTTGGAATAAGAGTAGTATAAGAGTAATTTCCCCACAGATTGTTTCCCAGTATCTCTAATAGAATGAGAAAGGAAGACCTCCAGGCCCCAGCGATTTGTCTTTAGCTAAGCTAAAGATAGATCTAAATTATTCTTCTGTGGAAGGACGTTCAAGATCGCTGAGGATTTGAAGGGGCCTTCAGGCCCCATCTTCAACCATTCCCAGAAGCTTGGAAAAATAAGCAAAGGCAGTTTGATGGATCCCTTCCTGATGATTGATGGGAACCCCATGATCTAAAACTTCGGTCATCTTGTTCTTTCTCCTCCGATTGCTTACGAAGATGTGAAAGAATTTGGTGTTCCTATCACCATCCTTTACTCATTGGACGTGGGATCTTTGTTTACACATCAACTCTTCTCACAATTTGATCTTTCTTCAGCAGAAAGGCCCCTAGTTGCTTCTTCCACATCTAGTTTCTCAATCCGGAGGATATGCCACTTCTCCTTTGGGTGCTATTCCCAACATTTTCCTTACTTCAACATCACAAAATAGCTCAAAGACAAAAGTATGAAGACTATTGTTGTTGCAGTGTCCTGCAACAGGAGTGCTGAAGTCCACCACTGACTAATGATTTCAACCAGCCCCGGATCAGAGAGCCACAGATTTTCAAATCGAACAGGACACGCGCCAAGTTTGTTGGAGGATTTGGAATTGAGGTTCAGCAGAAATGGGATATGGCCGGATGTTGCTCTAGTCAACAGGGATAGGAAGGAGAGGAAATTCCACTTGCCCTTTCAAGGAGATGAAGCAACGGTCAAGTTTGGCTAGAGATACTCTAGGTTCGACCCAGTGAACCTTCTAAAGGGAACTGCAGTAAACTATATAAGTTAATAAATTTATTGAAGATCCTTGATCCTGCAGCACTACTCTTGGCTCCTCCTTGGTCCGATGAGAATTGAGCGACAATAAGATCCCCTACAATCAACCATAGACTAGAATAAGATGATCAGATATTCTTAAGCTCTTTGAAGAACCCAACATGAGTTTTTTTATCATTTGGTCCATGGACATTAGTATGAAACCACTGAACACCATTGCTCCTGAGAGTGAACAACATGCTCGTAGAGAAGGTTCCAACATAACAAATTTCACCATGAACCATCTTAGAGTTCTAGCAAAGAGAAGACAAGCTGATGAACCATTAGCATTTTTGGCCTGCCATTGGTCTAACTTGAGACCACAAACTGATGTAAAAAGCTTAGAATTGAAACGATCCAGTTTGGTTTCTAAAAAGCATGCCACCCAGCAGTTGGATGATTTGATAAGGTCCTTAATGATTCTTCACCTATATGCCATGTAAAAACCTCTTACATTCCAGCTTAAGATTGACATCTAATGAACGGGACAACAATCCTGAGGAAGGACAAAAGGAGATGGAACAAGATGAATACATGTTGAGGAGAATTTGAGGGAAGTAGACAATCTTTGCTTCTTCGCATAGAGCTTCCAATTTGCATTTATTACATACTTGGCACCAAAAGAACAACAACCAAAAAAAAAAAAAAACACAGAACACCTGAGGAGAGAAGTAGATTGGAAATCTGCCTCATCCCACCAAACAAACCATGTTGAACCGGAACCAGTGGCATGGAGACCCAAAACAGCAATCCATTGAAGCGAGATTAGAGCTACTCAAAACAGTGATAAATTGCCTTCACTTCTATTTACGTCCTGAAAGGAACACCCACTGGAAGGCAACTTTTTTTGCATCTCAATTCATTTCAGGTTCTCCAAACTACTAGCAGAAGCAACAGGGCCTTCCAGAGTGGACGAAGGCCACGGCCTTTACCTAGCTTGACAAAGTCTCCGGCAGTAAGAGAGTCGATGAAGAGAAGGTTTTCTACCTAGAGACTCTTCTCTTCAATCCCTAAAACTTCCAATTTATTTTTTCTCAGTAACGAACACCACTTAAAAGTTGCTGGGGAAGATGAGCTAGCTACAAATGGTCTAGTAGAAGCCAACCGAGTAAAAGAGAGACACTGTAAAATCCCTGTAAAAACCTTGCAACAGGGATTAGAGAAGAAAGACAGGTGGAAATGTTGGATGGTTTACAGGGATGATTGTGATACTTTCAACTGCAGGAGACGGCTTAGAAGTCACATCGAATTGGTTTGCAAAGCTAGGAAGCGAGGGTAGGAGGAGGAGAGAGACGTTTGAATTTAAATTTCCAATGGGAGAAAGGCAACGATCTGGAAATAGGCAGCATCTAGGGATGATCAAACTGGGTTTTAATAACAAGGGTTGATAATTAGGTTCAACAAAGCCTTGGCTGAGTCCAAGAGGATGGCATCAGCCAGTTTGTACCCAATACGGTACACCACCACACATAGATGCCTTTTGTGCTGCCCCTGCCACATCTAGGGTTCCACCTCTCCGAGGATGTACTTCCTGAACAGAAGAGATGATGTTTCAACGAACCTGATGAGGGAATGTGGCCCACCAGTCCAAACCAGAATTCCCAGTCACTATCACCATTGTCTCCTTGAAATGAAGAAGAATTAGCAATAGGCACCTGAGCAGAGTAAAAATTAATCCCGACTTTGATAGTGTAAGTGTATGGACTGACAGTAACTTCCAGCCCCTCAAGAGTTGTCAAAATATTTTCATAAAAGAAATGAAGATCAAAACTATTAAGGTCTTCCCATCAGAGACTCGATTTACTGGCTCAATAAAGCCAAAACTAGAGCAGATTCACATCAAGTGAAATAAGATTATGCCTGAAAGATCTAAAAAGCAAGAAAAATAGGGAAATCATGAATTGCCAGTTTGAAACATGCATTGCATGACACTCGTTTCCACATGTTAGATATTCATTAGGACAAGCAATACATGCATTAGAAACAATCTGATTTTGTGTTAGGTTACATCACATTTATGCTATAGTTCACAAAATCTATAAAAGAGAACTTCAGTGCCATCCGAGGGAGTAATACTCAACTACTCAAAAAAAATGTTGGACCTAACAAAACCAATTTTATTACAGCAATCCCTGAAGTTTGAACGACCATCAAATTGCTTCTAATGCTAGGGCGTATGGTATCAGTTTTGAAACTGATTTGAAATTTTACCTTTGAATTTGATTAGATTGATTTCCGTTCTCTCTTCGATTGACTTCCATTGATCCCTTAAATCATGTACTTATAGAACTAAGAGTACAAAATCTCCAATCAATCTTACAGCTATCTAGAGAGGAAAGCCTTCTTCCTTTTTCCTAGAGATTACAGAAACACATCCGCTTAGAATCAGTGCTTAATTTTGACACAAAGCCCTATATAATTTAAGGAGACTAAATTAGATCTAGAAACCAAAAAGGAATTGAGCTTTGGTAATCATACTCAACCCAACTCAACAAAGTCTTAATACTAAACTAGTTGAGATCAGCTATACAAACTTTTTTCCTCTATTCTGCTCGGTTTAGGACCATGCTTTCTTAGAGATGTTGAGATATCAAACCTTTTCTAACTATTTCATCCCATAGATGTTTAGACTATCTTTACCCCTATTTTTTTATACATGTATCTATAACTTCTTTATATTAATATATCCCTCATCTTATGCTGTAACATATCCAAACCATTTAAGTCATTCTTCTCGCAATTTATCCACAATTAGTGCTACTTCCATCTTTAAGACTGACTTTGTTTGTTATTCTATCTTTCTTGGATTACCATCTATCTATCTCAACATTCTCATTTCGACTACACTCATCTCATGCACCTGTTGTTTTCTAACTATTTAATATTATGTACTATAAAGCATAGTATGTGTATAGTTGATCTTAAAAAAATTCCTTCAACTTGGCAGATATGTGATGGTCACATAACATCCCACTTGCACTTCTCTATTTTATCCAACCGGCTTCAATCCTGCAGATAATATCCTCCTCAATCCCTCCTTCATTATGAATAATTAATTCTAAATACCAAAAATGATCACTCTTTTGACTTTATGATCTTCAATTTTAACTGAAACTTTATCTCTATTTCTAATTTGACTAAAAATGCATTTCATGCATTCTATCTTGGTCCTACTTAATTTAAAAACCCTTAGATTCTAATATACCCCTCCATAGTTCCAACTTATGATTAACCCTGAATGTAGTTTCACTCACTAAATCCATTAGTAAAAATTGAGGATCAACACTAACCAAATTCTATGATTAACCCTGAATGTAGTTTCACTCACTAAATCCATTAGTAAAAATTGAGGATCAACACTAACCAAATTCTGAGACATATGATAGATGGACTGAAGTAATCATGTTGTGTAGGAATGGATCTCCATTCTTCTCTACTACATTGTGGCTTATGTGGCTGTTATATTGCATTTAATTATAGCAAATTACCAATAAAGAATAGAAGATTTTGCTTCCTAAGCCACAACTTAAACAGGGGGAAGGTTGGGGTGGGGGGTGGAAACTTTCATACTGTATTAACATGAAGTTTGGAGGGGTGGCAGAGAGATCTATTATGTATCATTCTTGTTTTATGGTTTCTTGAGTCATCTTACAATAAGAATGAATCCGGAGTCATGATACTTGCTAACAAGTTGCATTAACTTCTGTGTGCATTTAACTTGATTTGAACTTATGAATTTAACCATCCAGTTATGGATGCCTAACAAGGCAATATTGTGCTTCATGAATAAGCAAATATCAATTAAAATGCAATAAAAAAAATCTTTTCAAATGCTTTGGTTGGAAAGACACATCTACGGAGGAAGACAAAGAGAATCAAGAAAAGAAATGATATCCCAAACTCCTATCTTGCAGCTTAACTAGTGGATTTAGTGCTGCTGCTCCACATGTACCTAGACAACAATCAATTTATCCACTGTATCATCACAATTTCGGGCCCCGACATATGGAAGCAAAGAGCTGCTACCCATCTTTTTAACTGCTTGTCATAAATAGCCTTCCGGCATGTTCAACATAGAGACATTCACAATCAAAACCGGCAAAATTCCTTATAATCAACACTTGTAAAATTCCTTATAAATCATTATAGTTACATATTTAGTTCCATTCCTCCACCCAGTTATCTCATTTCCAAAATTACAGCACCCAGAGATGCAACTAAAAATTTTCCTAGAATACAATATCAGTGCAACTTCAAAATTTGCATTAAGGCTTGTTATGGGCGTTCAGTTGCCCTATCCATGACAAGACCCCTAATGGAGGGTGGGATTGTATAAGCAGAGAATACAAAGGAAAAGGGAAGAGGGGGAAGGTGGAGACCATTGCTTCCTGAGTCCCAAGTTCTTTTCAGAGTACTAAATCCACCTAAAATGGAGTTTACGGTTTCTGTTGCCCTGAAAATTTTAGGATGCAGTAAAAATGCACTCCCACAACAATCCAATTCTCTGCCTCCTTGAAGCTCATCTGTTCACACATTCACACTCATGTATCACAGGGATAAGCTGGCCATTCATCCAAACAGGCCCTATATCTGCTGGGAAGAATTTTGAACTTCAGCAACATTTGTGATCCAACATTTGTTAACAATCGGAGAGGTTAAGTAAAAGGTCATATGTTATTATCAACATCTAATTACGAGGCTGATTTCAAAAAATCTTTAAAAGTTTTGAGTAGTAGTTCCAAGCCATTCACAACAATTTGTGAGACATGAAATCGTCAAAACATTCCATAAGAATGAATTTAGCTCCACAAGAACAACAATCTGACGATAGTCTTCTCTCACTCTCCCGAGAAAGGGGAGATGACTACTCATGCAATAAAACTCTAGATGCCTACATTGGATGAAAGACAAAAAGGAAAAAAGTTCTTAGAATGATCATTAACACTACAAGCACCAATAGTGTTGCTGCTACAAGTTTGTACATTCACAAAGAAGGGACAGATCAATAGCAATTAATTATAACCAAGATATGACAGAGGACATAGATCCTGAGCTTGAAAGTTTGGAATAAATACAAATATCAATTTCTCAGAACAAACCCACAAATCTCAAATATACCTTCAACTGAAATGACAGTTGCAACTTCGAGTCTACATATCAGTATAAGCTAAGAGCCAAATATAATAAAGTACAAAAGATCTCATCTAATGTCTACCTATTCATTCATTTCCATCAATTGCACTTTATCATTTCTATTGAACACAAAACTAAAAGGTAATGCAAGTAAAAAAAGGGTAAAACCTACTCTTCCCAAAGACATTCTTCTAAGTTAAGGCAGAGAAGACCAAGAAACCTAGTGTCTTATCACAAAAGCGACTAATAAGAAATAGAAACAAAATCACTTCTAAGGAGCTCACTTGCCTAAATTATTTAGTGCAACTTATATCGACATATTTTATGTTTACAACCTCCAAAATTCATTATCAAAAGCCATCGCAGTCACCAACAAGCCTATATGTTTTGAGGCTGGCTTAAAGGATTGTTTTTACCAGTTGCAGCTATTAATTATTACATCATCAAACAAAACCATCCAAGTTATCATAGTTCTCCTTCTCCTTTTTACTTGACTTACCTATGAAAATTTAAGTTGTCTCAAAACAACATACTTGGACTTTGCTGATTATGCTCAAATAATCCCATCCATCATCCACCACTTTATCCTCAACCGACAAAGCTTAACTTTATCATTGCTCATTTATTATACATCTATCTCATCCAAACAAAATCCTGCACCCAAAACAAGCCTATTTCCATCCTTAATGCCACTCATATTCCCCTCTTCCATGCCTGGTGGCAATTAATTCTTTGAGTTTTGAATCTAATTGCACATGTACAGATTCAGGTTCTCTCACAGAAGCCTAGGGTTTTGAATCCAAATCACAGAGGTATCTGTTGGAGAGAAAGAGAGAGAGAGAGAGAGAGAGAGAGATGTGTTAGGTTCCTTCTAATATTATTCAAGTTCACCAGTGCAAAATCAACTACAGGCTACTCACAGCAATATGGCCACTTCTTGGGTTTGGAACATCAAGAAGGCAAATTCTGTTGTTAGACAAATTGAGGATAAGTGGCATGACATCACATGAAGGCATCCTTAGCCAAGCCTACATCGTCCTCATCCATTAGTATTTCAACTCTTACAGTACAAGTTAAAACAGGCAAAAGGGAAGCCATGTACTACTCTAAATGATATGAAACCGAACATAGATCCTCATAGCATCTAGACGTACAGCAACAAGCAACCAGCAAACTTCAGCAAAGAAATTGAAGCTTTGAAAGACAACGTTCAAGAAGAACAACCGAGATATCATATGAACAATTTCATAACTCATAAAAACAAGAAGCAACCTCCAAGGCAACAACTAAATACAACTAACTCTCCAGCATTCGTAAATGATACCCATCTTTTAACATTTGATATTTCCATCCAACCCCACTATCACTTAAACAAAGATAGTGGAAATACTAGTTTCCTTCCACTGCTTCTCCAGTCTCTATGGGGTAAAAGAAGAAAAAAGAAACAAGGAATGAAGAAGAAGAAGAAGATGACGATGATGAAAGCTTACGATTCAATTCAGAGATTCAGAGGTTCTCCATCTGGATGGAGCTCTTCAGGGGCACATACTCCCCGAGATAGCCACCGAGGTGGTCGTAGAGCGCGCTCTTATCAATCTGCTGGTGGTGGTGGCTCTTGCACACGTAGTAGAACACACTCTGCACCAGCAATCCCACCAGGTTCAGCACGACGAGCACTGCCACGAGGGCCCCGCCAATGAGGACCTTGGTCCCAGTCCCAGCCTGGGTGCTGCCATCCTCGTCGGGGCCCTTGACGACGACGGCGCGGAAGGCCCAGCCGATGAGGCCGCACAAGCCGAGGTAGGTGACGACGAAGGCGGCGGCCATGCGGGCGCGGCCGCGGAGGAGGTCGCGGCTCTTGGCCATGGCGGCGAGGCCGCAGAGGGGCTCGAGGACAGAGACGACGCTGGCGAGGTGCCAGATGGCGGAGATGTAAACATGAGCGGCGAGGAAGGCGAGGAGGACGAGGGCAAGGCCGAGGAGGAAGGAGGGGGAGTCGACGGAGGGGGTAGCGAGGAGGAGGAGGAGGACGGCGAGGGCGAAGGCCAGGTTGTAGAGAAGCATGAGGAGGGCGACCCAGAGGAAGGTGCGGAGGAGGCGGGGAAGGATTGGGGGGATGGCGGCGATGGTGGAGCGGAAGGAGACGGGCTTGGCGGTGTAGAGGGAGGCCACCGTGAAGACCACGGCTGCGGTGGCGAGGAGGGAGAAGGTGAAGAGGAAGAGGAGGTAGATGAACTGGTAAAAAAGGAGAAGGGCCCATCCGCCAGAAGAAGAGGAGGAGGAGGATTGGAGGTGGCGGAGGATGGGGTGGGTGAAGAGAGTGTGGGCAAGGACGGCGAAAGAGAGGGGGAAGACGAGGGTGAGGGTAATCAGGGCGAAGGTGCGAGGAGAGGAGCGGGGGATGGCGACGGACTCGCGGAGGACGTCCGTGAGAGTCAGGGACTCGAGCTCCTCCAGCTGGAGATCCATGGATGGCGGTGGGGGTTGCGATCGGAATTTGGCTGGGAAAGAGATGGCAGTTGGGTGGGGGTGGACTACTTGAGATAGGCTGCTTTGGAAGGGGGAATTTTGTTTTTTCCTCTATTCCTTCTTTCCTTGGAATTGACCCGGTTGTAATCTAGAGATTCGGAGGACCTGCCCGCGCCCTGATTTTTTCAGCGCATTAGGTCGGGTAATACCCGGTTCGTTGCCATCCCCACGATCGATGGTCGCTTGTTGCCGATCTGCAACCATGGATTTTTTCACGGAGAGGCAGATTTTGTAATCTAGTGGTGCAGAAAAGGGCGCCTGTTCTTGTTTTTGCTATCATTTTTTGACAATTATCCTACGTAGAGCTCTTGAGGGACCATTATGATGTGCTACGCGGAGACTTCAATCCACCTATCCCCACATCTACGTGAACCTTGTCGTAGTAATTTGGCTCGGCTCGGACTACTGGCACTTCAAAAGTACTTTTGGATGAAAAAGTATTTGGTAAAAATTTTGAAAAACTGTTTTAGCTTTTCGAAAAACCTAGAATTAGTTTTCTGGGAGAAACTTCATTTTGGAGCTTTCCGAAAAGCTGTTTTGAGCTTTATCGGAAAGCTGTTTTTTTACCAAACTATCCATAATAAAATATAACAATTACATACTTTGTCCCTTTATAAATCTAAAAATATGTTGGAGCCCTAACAAAGAACTCTAACCATGGACCAAACTCCCTTCCGTGCAAGAAAAGATATTCTTGTTTTCTATTATTGTATTATACTATAA
>JAOXJJ010000639.1:393274-404035 GCA_025769935.1 Phoenix roebelenii | reverse complement strand
AATACCGAAGAACCCAGGATCCACTTTCAGTGGTATCAGAGCAAAGGTCCAAGAGTTGTGACCGATCTCCGAAAACTTTCACGCGTGATCGTGTGACGAAGCGTGGCTCTCCATCCGGGAGCGTATAGAGATGCGTGCTCTGATAGGTATACATGGGTGTCACCCTTTTTTTAATAGGACCGAACCCATGTAGGAGTGGAGACTCCCCACTTTCAAAATGGATCGTCCTACTCTGGCATGGAGTCACCCAATTCCAACCAAGTAGACCTCAAAGCTGAGCAGGCTAGACCTCGATCTTGCCAAGAGCTAGGCCGACCTTGGAACCTGCCGATGGCCGAGTTGATGTCAGCAAGAGGCCAAGCCGACCTCGAACCTCGTTGAAGGTCGAGCCTTCCTCGGCCAGAGGCCAGGGTAACCTCCGACCTCGGCCCTGTCAACCTTGATTCTATCAAAGATCACGCGGATCCTTAAAACAAAAGAAATGGTTCCTCCCCAAGGCCTTGTATAGCCCACCTCAACGACTCTGATCAACCTGCCCAAGCAGCCGAGCGGCCATATCGTGCCACATAGCAGACCTAGAAGCTCCCTCAGTAATTCTTTCTGAATCACAGTGTTAAAGGTCGATCATTATGACGGCTGCCTCGAGCGGCGAAGCATTGATGACTAGCCCCTCGATACCACCAGGTAACGCCTCGGGAATGAGTGTGTACACAACGCATTAAAGAGCTCCATCAACCACTTCTGTTTGGAATGACGTGGTGGATTCTCAGAACAAATCTGGAAAGATATCTTCCGAATTCTCCGTCCGCAGGATTGATCTCCGTGCTATACACCGCCTCCAACTATTGACCAGCTGATCACAAATCGGCCCGAGACTTCAGATAATGGTCGAGACTCTCACCCTATAAATAGAGGATAGAAAAAGGCCTTCGGTAAGCTATTACAAGCATCTTAAGTCATAAGAAGTCATCAAAAGCACTCAGAAACCTCTCCAAAAGCCATGCTAACTTAGCTATCGGAGGGCCTTCGCCGGAATCTTCGGCCAATGCTTTGTGCAGGTACACCAGACCGCAAGAGGTGGCTCCCTTTCTCCATCCCGGCTGGCATCTTCTCGGCTTCCTCCGGCGTGGTCACCCATAGGCCAAATTCCAACCACAATAGTTGCTATCCACGTTCTCTACTTCTAGCAGCTAACCGACGTAGGTTGCCTTCCTACTACTGCACAACCATTAGGATCCACTAACTGTCTGATCAATACTCATATTTCATTGACCTTGGCCTATTGTTAACTTTCTTCAGCCTATCCCGATATGGCTTACATTGGTTGTTTTTCCTTAATCATCCAGTAGCCTAGTCATCTACATCTTGGAACACCCTGGAGACTAATTCGTCTGCCCTCATGGTTGATTGCAGCTATCTTGATCTTTCGACTTGCTTTATCAATATTATGGTCGAATCTTCCTCTCTTGGCCCACTCCATATTTAGTGAAATTTATCATGGTCGAACTCCAAGCCTAGAAAAAAATCTTATGACTTCCATCTGTCGATTTCATCAAACTTAGTCCACATGATGCATGCCCATTGCTACTTCTTGGGTTATTGAGATGCATTGAAAACAATGCCCTCCATACCTCATTAGTTGATGATTAAGAGGCTATTAGGATGTCTATCATTATCTCTTGGTATCTATAGAATAGAAATCTCATAATTGTGGTTTTGATTGGCTAGCCGCTTGCTACTTTCTAATCGAAGCATCACTTTAGCTCTTAAAATTTTCCCACATCATTTTCGATTCCACTAATCTTTCTGCTTCTACCACTTGTCTTCCTTCATGAAATAGTTTTGCGTACTAGAATAGCTTGTATATTGTTCAAAGGGTCATCTGCATCTACGAAGATATGCCATTATCTTCCATATTAATACGAACTTGAACTTCTGGCAAGATACACTTCTTTTCTACAAATAGGCCTTGCATCCTCCTCTTTTGTTGACCCAATGGATTGATTTTGATGAGCACAAAATGTTTTGTATATAATACTAATGATTTTGTGTCTGGAGTAGTTAATTTGTTTTATAGAAAGCTCAATGTAGTTGAAAATTTAGAGAAGCATGGAGAAGTCTGAATAATAAATCTCAAAGTTGAAAAAAATATTTGAAGCATTTTGGGAGCTTTTATAGTGAAGGAGCCAACCCCTAGTGTGAAAGAGTCAACCTAGAACATCATGAGTTGACCCCAAACTTATAAGAGTCGGCCTTAGAAAGCTATAGGTTAAAAATAGAAGACAACCATTTTCAGACACTTTAGGAGTCGACCCCAAGACCTCAAGAGTCGACCTCAAGACTTCAGGAGTCAACACCAAGACTTCAGAAATCAACCCTAGAATTTTAGGAGTTGACTCCAAGATTTTAGGAGTCAACCCCATGATTCAGGAGTCAATCCTAGCACTTCAAGAGTCGACCCCTCTACGCATGACAACTTTAACGGCTAGTTGTTCTACGAGCATAGAACGTATAAATGGCTTCCAAAGGCTAGTTTCTTCTCTCCAACAGTTAGAAATAGCTCTCCAACAATTGTTCAAGTTATGAAAGCCTCCAAATTGAATTGGAGAGTATGAGGGATCAAGAAGATTGAGTGGATGAGGTAAAGAAAAATGAATGCAAGTGAACCACCACTTCTAGAGCTTCAACTTAAGCATCAATTTGAGAAGTAGCCATTCAAAGCCTCTATCCATTTAAAAGAGAGCTTCCAAATATCTATATAGAGAGAGCACTTCAACTTCTAATTATTGAGTTCCACTACAAGATCAAGAGCAAGCAAGAAACAAAAACGACAAAGCAAAGCAATCGAACACAAGCTACAACGAGATATCTAAACTTTGTAGAGGTTGTATTGTATCTATTTTCTATCTTTATTTTGTGCACAAGATTAGAAAATCTCGTGTGGGATTTTCGGTATGGCTAACACCATAAAAAATTAGCATCTTTTTAAGATTTGGTTGTACCTATGAAATAGCTAGGATATGATCGATTAGCCTGAAAATTTGACTAAGTTTTTGTTGAGCTTGAAAATCATTAAGGAGTTTCTAAGTATTGAAACTCGAAGTTGCTTTAGCTGTACTAGCAAAATAGCTTGATTTTGGTTGATTACTAGAAAAATCAATTGGGTTTAGTTGTGAGCTTGGAAAAGAACTATGTAGTAATTTTGTTCATGGATTATAGTAAAATTTCCAATGAGAAAGTTTTAGGGAGTAGATATAGGAGCTGAGTTTGGCTCTGAACCACTATAAAATTTTGGCGTTTTTGTTGTTTGTGTTTATTCTCATCTTGTACATTTACTTATCACTCATTCTGTTGTGCACACTTAAGTTTAGATTAGTTTTTCTTAATCATTATTTAAGTTTGTAAAAAGTTTTGAAATTCCAATTTACCCCCCTCTTGGATTGTCATCTTGGGCAACATCTTTGGTATGTACTTATCCTTCTTCCTCTTAATTACTCATGCCTCCCCTGATCTCCTTCCACATATCATGATGAGCAACATTAAGTATTAGTTGAAGTAATCTGTTCAATTTGATTCATCGATTTTTGATTGTTTCATCATATTGAAATATCATCATGAATTGGGATATCATCATAAATGAGTTGCGTTGTTGAAATAGAATATCGTCACCAACAACTTGCTATTTGGTTGAGGCAAATCGGCAAGTCAATATCTTTTAGGCCGACCTCTGGCTAATTCTGTTCTCTCACCTTCTTCGGACCGGTTCTGGCGGACCCTTTCTTATTTCCTCTTCTACCAAATGGATCCATTCATAAGCCCTAGGCTCGTGAAACTTAGTTAACGTCTGCTGCAATTAATGATGACGTGCAATGAGCAGACCTAAAGTGCCAATGAGTCAACGATGAAAGACTGTATTAGCTTAGGTTAAGAGTGAAGTGAGTACCTTGAGAGTCTAGCACATTTGGTCTTGTTTTTATGTTTGTAACTATATTAGCTAAAAGTAATAAAATTGCAAGGCTCTTTTAATTTTGGATTTTCTTGCACACCTCTCAATGTGAAATCACAAGCATTATGTGAACTTTATTATACTAGTACTAGTATATATTTCCACTTCTAGATCAAATGAACCATCTACGGATATAGATACCTGGAGAAGAACTATCTCATTTGTAATCCATATGTGGGGTTTCAGCTATGCATAATGCTAGGTATCAAGCCGAATTGAGCTTTGTTGTATCATACTACTCTCGTCGAAAAGGACGAAGAAGTGCCGTTATCTACCAAGGTCGTTACTCCCTAGCTCTCAAAGTAGGAATAAGTTGCATAGAAAGTAGTTTGGACTACTTCCCCCAGTTTGTTATCCCAAAGGGATAGTTGCCTCCAATACAGGGCCATATATTAGCATGATTTCGCCGACATTTGTCTCAACAATCATTTGCAAACCAAGATGACCGAAATCCATCCCAAATTCAAATATCAACCTAATATTGAATGAAACACCATTGATTATCTATTCGATCTTATATACCCTTGCGTTTGCCTGCAGGATCTCTGCTTCATTGCCTCAGTCTATAGATTCCAAGGACTCCATAGAGTAAGTTTCGACATTATCCTTCAGATGGGCTAAAAATTAAGAGTCATTGAGCATCTTGATATCCCCATATTGGGAAAATAATGAGCTAATTCACCCAATAAAGTGGTGGGATCGGCTTATTTTACCATAATATACACTAGAATGTGTTGTGGTACACAATACCAGCTTTCAATGATGGAAGCAAGTATGCTGAATTGTTCCAGTATTAAAGTTGAAGATATTGTATATCGCTCCAATAGTATGCCTAGCACAGCCACCACTTTCTTTGAAGTAGCTTTCTCGATCTCCTTCTACATGATCTAAAAATAGCTATGCAATTATCCCACTAGATGTATCAGAAGGCTTGTTGTTGCCCTTTCTGACCTATTCCAAGTGCACCAGAAAACTTAGGATCCTAGGGAACACGGCTGGTTGGTAGAGGTCGTGGCATAAGCTAGTGCAAGGAAAGATGCATGCCTAAACATTCTATCGATGTTGGATTAGCTGAAAAAATAGTGATCAAAAGGACAATAGAGAGTAACATACGTCTAAGTGCCTTAACATTCAAAGATTTTTCCACCATCGTTCGAAGAAGATGAATCTAGATAGGGGTATAGCATTGGGCTATGGTATTATGTAGCACTGGGCTACGGTAGGGTGTAGCGCTAGGATATAGTAGAAATCTAAATTATGTCAACTCTTGGATTAAAGGTATTGGTCAATTAAGATAAGACAACTATTTAAAATGGAACCTAATCGATCCATAACTTAAAAATTTACTAGATTTACAGATATTATAAATGGGTTAAAGAGTCTTACAAATCATATTCTAAAAATGACCTTATAAGAAAAGTTTTTAGGTCTCTATTGAGAACATGGAAAGTAAATGTCACTGTGATTCAAGAAGCAAAGAACCTCAATAAACTTTTCTTAAAGGAGTTACTAGGATAGTTGATGACTTACAAGCTTATAATGAAGCAGAACAATAATGAGGAGTCAAGGAAGGAGAAAAGAATAACTCTCAAATCGGTGTTCATCAATGAGGTTGTACGTGAGGAGTCGGAGAATGCTAACGATGATGAAGAATTGGCCCTAATTACAAGGAATTTTAGGAGGTTCATGAAGAGGAAGAAGCAAGGGTTAAAGAAGAGGCTGATGATTAAGGGGGAGTCAAGCATGGAGAAGGAAAAAGAGTAGTTAGTGTGCTATGAAAGCAAGTAACTGGGATATTTTAAAACTGATTGCCCATTTTTCAAGAATGCCCCCAAGAAGTTCAAGATGACATCAATGATTGCGACTTGGAGCGATGGCGGTGAGTCAAGTTTAGATGGTGAAGCATAAGAAGTGGTAAACGTGTGCCTCATAGCTCATAAGGATGAGGTAAACTCTGAACTCAAGTCAAATTTTACATTTGAAGAGCTACAAGATAAATTTCATGATCTTTTAGATGAGTTAAAGAAGCTAGACCGAAAAAATAAAGAACTTAAAAGATCAATCAAGACTTAGCTAAAGAAAAAGAAATTTTTGTAAAGAAAATGTTGCCCAGCTATGCAACCTAAGAAAGGGGTGAATTGGGTTTTTTCAAAAATTTTGACTATATGCAGTAGAATTAAAAGCTTGACAGATGAATATTAATTTCAACAAATAAGAAAGAGGTAAATATGCAAGAAATTAATGCAAGTGAAACAAGCAATGCAAACTTATAGAATTAAAACTTATCCACTCTTCAAGACTTTCTTATTAGAAATTTTACTATAATCTATAACTCAGATTACAACACAATTATTTTCTGCATTTACAACGAAACTCAGTTAATTTTTTCAGGCAATCAACCAAAACCTTCAACCGATTATCTTGCATGATTTCACAATCAACCTAGTTGATTTTTCAATCAATCAATCAAAATATTCTCTAAGCCTATCCCAGGCTCAACACAATCTAATTCAAGATTTAGATAAATCTTTCTCCAAGTTTCAATCTATGAAACTTGTTACAACAAAAAATGAAAAGAATTAAGTGCATATACAATGAGTACAACTCCAAAACAATAGAGCTTGACTCTGTTGGTTGACTTTAATTGTTCTTAAAGGCACTTCACCAGCTCTCAGATGTTGAATGTGATCTTTTAGTTTGTAATGAAATCTCTTGAATAATATTTTTTTGAAGCTCTCTCTTTTTGCTTTTTTTTTCTTGGTCTAGTAGATTTGTCTTTGTAATACTTGAGCTCTTTTGTTCTTTAGGTGTTCCAACGTATTTATACTCTTTGGAAGAGGTTGAAACACTATCCTAACCATTAGACAGAAAATAGATCCATTATGGCCATCAAATTGGATATTGGAATGCATATATAATAGAGTCAGTTGGACTTATCTCATGCTATTTTTTCAATGCTTTGCTTTGCCTTAGGCATGTGCGCACAAGCATAGCAGATCTATGCCCCATCTTGCCTTGTAGTTGGCCTTGAATGGAGCTAGAGCTACTAGTGGATTGGATCTAAGCCACTTCCATTTGGAACCAATATAAAATTAGTATGGTCCAACTTAAACCAAAGTTATTTGAAGTAGTTTTAGATTTAAAAATGTATTAAGTTTTGAATATGGATCCGGTTTGGGTCACTAAATTTCCAATCCAATCCTAAACAATCTGAACTAATCCAAAACTAATATATTACATATTCTAAAATCATCCTAAATATAAGAAGTTAGTTTTTTTTTCATAATATAATTTGTCAATAATTTATATTGTTGATTATAATTATATGACACAAGCATGCAAATCTCATATGTAATATATTTTGATAATGCTTATATATTATTTATTATTATATTACAATATTATTATATAATTTTTATGATAATTAGATAATTAATTTATATATTTCTATTATATAAGTTGTTTTTTGATTTTTTTGATCCCATATATTTTAAAAAATTCAATGAATTTATAAAATTAATACTAAATACGACCTATTTGGACCTAAAGCGAACTCAACTATATTTTGGTTCAAATTTCTTGGACCAATTTAGATATAAATTGAATTCAAATTTTATCCATCTTTATAGAGTCGACTTAACTTTGGCAGAATTAATTTTAAGTAGATACCATCCCAACCAAAATACGCCGTACTGGTATTGGTAGGCATACCAATCACCTACTGAAGTGGTATGGTTTCGATTCAGACCAGTTTAAATCGGTACCAAACCGGCCAACAGCACAGCGCACATGCGGAAAAAAGCCCGCAGCCGTGTGGATACATGCACACCGTGTTAAATGCCTGCATTAAATGTGCCCATGTTGGCACGGTTCCCAACTTGCACCCCCATGGGCATGCTGCCCAGTGCGTAGAACTGTGTGCGGGCGTGATTCCCATCTCGCGTCCGCACAGGCGCATTTTTCAGCGTAGTTCCTCTCATGTGGGCATGCTGTGTTGAGGACCCCCCCCACGAACACTACCATTCGGGCCCTCAATCAAGGAAGACTTGGGAGCATAATGAGGCCGAGGGGAGCCATTTGCCATGCGAAGAAGCCGAGGGAGGTCACTTGGCTTGGATGGAAGGTTGGCCAAACCTTCCAAGCACCGCCGCCCGAGCTTACTGCGCATGCCTAACCTCGGCCAAGCATGCCTAGCCTCGGCCGAGCTCCCCGCATGGCCACGCATGCCTAGCCTCGGCCGAGAACGCCCCGCCTTGGTTGAGCCTACCGCGCGCCCACGCATGCCCAGCCTCGGCCTAGCACACCTAGTCTCGGCCGAGCTCACCACACGTGCCCCCTACCGTGCCATGCTGACCTAGCCCTGCACCCTGCCAAGCCCTGCACCCCGCCATTCCGCCCTGCAGGCCTTGCGCCCAGCCATGCCACCTGGCCAGCACCCTGCCTAAGCTAGCCAGCCTGCCCAGTGCCCTGCCAAGGGCCATGCCACCCTGCCAGGACCATGCCCAGTGCCATGCCCCTGCCAGGCCTTGCCACAGCCTTGCCAACAGGCCAGCAGCCTCAGCCATGCCCTGCAGCTTGCCCAACTATGCCATGCCTTGCTGCCAGCCCTATGAAGCCATGCCTTAGCCACTCCTTTGGGCAGTCACATGAGCACTGGAAAGGCTATAAATAAGCCTTAGAGAGGCACCTTTTGGGATATCATTGAACATTGTATTTTGCTCTTATATTTCGGCCTTAGGCTTGGGAGGGCTTTGCCCTATTGTATTCGGTCCTTGAACTTGTTCTTGGACTTGGGCTAGTGGAGACCCATCATAGTTTACACTAGATTATCTTTGTATGTTCTTTACTTTGGGAATAGAAGCAACCATCAAGCATTCCTCTATCTTTTACTTGTATCCATACTTGTTGTGTTGTTCTCATTAGGCCAAGGGACAAGTCAAGCTGCAACTAGTAGACCCGCCCCTTGTCTTGGTTCCCTCGGTCATTCGAAGGAGCGTGTCAAGTGTTTCCAACAAGCCAAGGGTCGGGCCAACCTATAGCCAGTAGACCCGCCCCTTGACTTGTTCTCCACGGCCTTCTGAAGAGGCAAATACTAACCAACGTTACCTGCATCGGCCCAAATCAGCAACTTAATGAGGTGCGCGCAAGAAGCACAAGGCGAGAATTTGGTGTGGTAGCTCGAGGCCGAAAGCCGCCCCTCATCATTGGTGCTTTCATTGAGATCTTTATTGGGAAGATCTCTTCCTAGAGGTAACGCCTACAACCCAAAAAAAAATTAGATTACATATTGGGTTGAGTTTAGGTGCTTTACTTTTCATTGCATGCCTAGAAGGAAAGATTACTTCTTATGATCTTCATTTCATTTGTTGAACTTGAGAGGAGGTACATTAGAAGTTAATTTGCATGCAAGTAGGGCTTAAATTTCTGCAACTTATTATTGCCTTTGCAAAAAGAGGAGTGAGCACTTTTATCGTAAGGGTTTGTTTGAGCATTGCAATGTTAACCCGTGGATAGCTCAAGAGGGAGGCTATTGGTAATACCTTGAACTATTTGACCCAACCATCTTTCCGAATGATATATTAGAGGCTATATTAGAGGCTATTGGTAATACCGGTAGTACCTTGTGCCCCTTCCCTAACTTTAATGATTCAGGAACTAGCATTGCTTCAGTCAACCTAGTGGGGTGAGAGGATTATTGTGCTTGTAAACCCTTGTTGTAATTGATGGAGATGGAGTGGTGTATCTCTTATCTAATATAAAGGAGGGCCGGATCATCCCTTAGGTGACGGCCAAAGGAGGTTTGGAGTTTTGACTTGGGATAAAACATGGAGTTCGGAGGTGATTCAAATGACCATAATCAAAGGCTTGAAGTCATAGAAGGAAACTCGGCACACCTTAGCCGAGCCACTAAAAGCCTCTCCAACACCTTGGCCGAAATGAGGAGAGAAAGCAAAGCCCACCTTGAGAGGTTGGGTAGAAGCCTAGGGGAAGGAGAAAGGGAGAGGGAGCATGGGAGGTCTAATGAAGAAGGGTATTGGTCGTACGCCTCATGGCAGGCCAAGTGAGGGAGAAAAGAGCAAGGGAAGAAGGAAGTTTTTAAGAGAAGAAGAAGAGATGGAGGCCCTCTGGAAATTTTTTCAGAATTTTTTGAAACCTCTAAATATTGTATATTTTGAACCCAAGGCATGGGGGTCTTTTATAGCCAAAAGACCACCCCACGTATCACACCTAATTTAGTCAATTAATTTAGCTGATAAAATCTCCAAAAAATTATGGTGGTTTGGAAGCTAAGAGAAGATAAACATATCCAAATTTTGTACATTTTGGATTCCTAAAAGATAGGAATTCATGCATCCAAAATTCAGCCACAGACCACCCTATTTCATGCGCCATGCAATCCCTACAAATTAGGAAATTCATATAAATCTTTCTAGAAATATTTAAGGCGCCATTTTTATTAAAAATATAGCCCCATGCCTTCTCTCTTCTCATACCAATTTTTAGCCAAAAATAAAGAGGATAGGTATGACAAATATTGGGGATAAATCAAGGTGTCATTCTTCTCTAAGAAGATAGGGATAGATTTCTAAAATTTAAGAATTCTTCTTCTTATCCAATTTTGATTATTTGGACTTATAATCCTCATCAAATAAGGTCTTCTAATCGATTTGGATCAATCCCAATCCAATTGGGTCAAGTTCCATCAATTGGGTCAAGCTCAATCTACTTGGGTTGAACCCAATCCAATTAGGTCA
>JAOXJJ010000639.1:373880-392274 GCA_025769935.1 Phoenix roebelenii | reverse complement strand
AGTCACAGGTTGCGGTCTCAGGTCAGAGGGTCAAACTTATACCCATATCCACTCGGAACATCTCTCGACAGTAGAGCGTTCCGAAATTGGTCACGTTCAATAAAATATACTCCTACACTTTACCTGTGTGGCATACCAGTATCTCCACACTCCTTGGTTAAGAGGACAACCAATGTATATGTCACACAATGACTTAATTTCGATAATGTTGTCGTCCTAGTAACAACATATCATTTGGTCGGGAACAAGTTTAAGGACTCAAAGATAAATCCTCCTTTATCATAACATAAGTCCTAAGAACTTCATCATATAAGAGTTTATTTGAAGATGAAATGATGGTTAATGCCAAATAACACTTTATTAATTTATCAATTTATTTACAAAATTCAATCATCAATATGCTGACGATTGACATTTAGGATACAATTTCCGACAACTATTTTACATCGTAAGGTCGCTTATCATATATCAAAAGACCTCCGCTCTCCACATTTTTCAGAGGCTTTACGATAAAAGTTGGTGAAGGGCGGAAATTGTTGATGTTTCGTTGGAGACAAAGCACAGTGGGTGCGTGAAGTTAATTTTAGGTGGACTTATTGTAGCCGTTTAACTCATTCGCATTCAACGCAGTCTAGTTATGACTTGGGACAAGAGAAAGTGGGCGACGATGCATGCCATCAAAGTCCTTTCAAGATTATTATTATTACTAGTCACATCGTCATGCAGCACAGCAGTCGACAGAGCAAATAAAAACACATAAGGCTCGTTTGGTTCGCGAGAAAAGAATGGAGAAAAATGTGGTCATCAGAAAAATAATAAGATGTCTCTTGTTTGGTTGGAGTTTTCAAAGAAGAGAGATAGAAAAGTTGTATTCCCATGAAAATATAATTTCCACATTTCATGAAAAAATATTTCCCATGAGAAACATAGAAAAGTTACTTTCCCATAAGGCGGGAATCACTCCATCTTTATTTTTTCACAAAGGCCCTTCAGCATTAAAGATGCATTAAAGACCCAATTTTTATTAAGGGTATAATAGGAATTACATATAACTTTCCTAGGAAAGTGAATGGTCAACCAAACATAAACACTCTAGAAATCTGTCACTTTCCCATGTTTAACCAAGCAATCCAAAAGTATATTCTCAGGCATTCTCTTTCCAGTAATCTTCTTCCCAGAAATCATATTTTTAGAAGAGAAAATGCTTCCCGCGAACCAAACGAGCCCTTAGAAAGGTCAGCACAAATTTTTCTTCGTGGTTGCTGCTGATTCCAAAATGCTCATGTGAATCATCTTTCTGGACCTATAAGGCAGCAAAAAAAGTTCAAAAAGCGCGTTGTTCTGGCCAGACCCTTTAACGCTCAAGTTGGAGAGTTTTTTTAATAATAAAGGTAAGAAAAAAGAACAAGAATGTCGGTATTAAAAAATAAAATAAATTATAAATTTTTTTCTAATATTAAAAGTAAATTACACTTATAACCAATATTTTGAAAAACCTACGCTCATTTTCTAATGTTTATTTTTGCCCTTCCTAATGTTAGTCAAACTATTAACCTCAAATAGACCCAAATATTACGTCGGAAAAAATTTCAAAAATAGCCAAAATAACTTTAAGTGATATAACAGTAATCCAAGGAGACAAGAAAATATTTGTATCCTCCTCCCGCTCAAGAGCAATTTCGACCTTTTATATGAGGTAAATGGTTTTACAAATTATTGAGTGTAAGTATAGATTTTACAAATTGTTAGGTATAAGTATAATAAATGTAAACCTTAGAAATTTTTTGCAATTTACTCTAAGAAAATGGAGCAGTAAAGCAATTGAGTATTGGGCAGACGAGTAGTTACCTTTTTCAAAGAATCTCTCGTCCTATTTGTGGCCAAAATTTTAAATCTTCTAGGATCGTATCCTAATAAACTCAGGGTCCAATTTGCTGACGTGGTGCAACAACACAAAAATGCGTCATAACCACCTGACATGTTACAGAGTTGCCGGAACCTTATGCGCATTTGGGTGGAGGGATTGAATTGCTGCTACCACGAGGTTTTTCTTGGCTCAGGTTGGTTACCAAAGTAGTCGAGTAAGCAGACAGACTTCGGCTCCAAAGATTGGCTGCTTCTGGCTTGCACATCTTGGCTTTCAGGTTGGCTCCGTAGTCTCGATTGGATTTTCTGGGATAATCTTTGAGTAGTGCGCCTTGGTCAATACATGGATAATAAGCTAGATGAATCTGATTGCGCCATATCATCTTGATCTAAACTTCTTCATGAAAAGGGGTAGGTAGTTTGCATGCAGGAAAACTTCTTCACGATAGGAGTTCCTAGTAGCTTCCTAGAAAGAAAGTTCTGTCTGGTTTGTAGACTTTAAACTAGTCCTTGGGCCGTTGAATAGAATCCAACCACACTGGAATAGATGGTACAAAGTCCTCCAGTGATCCCCTCCCTCCCCCGCCCCCCTGCCCATGTTCAAGTCTAAAGCATCTTCTTTTGGTTCGGATGAAGTATTTTGTTAGACTCCGTAACACTTTGAAGAGGATATTAATTCTTGGGCAGTTTTGTTAGATTCTATGCCACTTTGAAGAGGGCATTAATTCTTGGGAGATGGTCCCTTGAGGGACAAGTCCTGATGCTCTATCTTCCGAGGCGATGTTGACTGTCAGGAGTGGGGCAAATGCAACATGCATCTGCTGATCCAGATAGGGAGATAGCCAGACGAATTGATGCCATCTAGAACTTTATAAAAGAAGGAGAAGAGTCTCTGTGAATCCACCATATCTGGAGAGATCCTGAATGTCCTCTTTATCACACTAAGAGACTCCTACATAACCAGCTCGCCAAATTGTTCTTTGGTGGTGGCTCAGTAGCTTTTCCTCCTTCCTTATACATGAGGAGATTAATACTTTTGCTAACCTTCCCTTCTTCTCTTTGCAAGATAACGTGCACATAGATTCTCCATGGGAAAATTGCCTTCAACATCAAATGGAGGTGATCTAGTTGGCTTTCCAAAGGGCCAAAGAGAAAGCGGTCGAGGCTAAGGTTGAATTGAGATCCCTACTCTAGGTAGACCAAAGAAGCTATAGATGGCTTCAGCAGATATTGACACTGATCGAAGGGCAACTAAGGTGGGGGCCAAGCTGAGAGCCATGTAGGGCAGGGTTGAGGCGGCTAAATCCTAGCTTCTGAGGTTGAGGGGGAACTGCAGGCAACCAAACAGCAAGTCATCGAGGTTGAGAAGAGGGCTCTCCAAGCAATAAAGGAGTGCAAGTTCTTGGTGAGCTACGAACGGGAGGTTGCCGAACCCTCAATTGAGTCATTCCTATAGGGCTTCCGACAACGCTAGAGGAAAATGTCAAAGCTCTTCTCTAACTTCGTCCACCTCATGCCTGGCGAGAGCCATGCTAGGGGGTGACAAGATATGGTGGGTCAAACACCCCTTCTTGGATCCATGGTAGTAGACCTCGATGTTGGTCTTCTTCTAATACTTCTTGGCACCATTGCAGAGGTGTAGGACGAGGCAGGGGTGACTTCCTGAGTCGAGTGATCTCGCAAACGTCATCAACCTCAAAGGACTGGAGCCCGACCCATTTTATCCTTCTTATTTTATAATGGCGTATCATCTAGTCTTCGACTTGCATTGTAATCATGCATTATATTAATGAAGTAGAATTACTTTTATGCATTCCTCTTCTTTTATTTGAATATTTGATTTATCATTTTAAGAATTTGAGGTTGTCTCGGAGACTTTTGTTGTCGGACGCGGAGGTCAATTGAGTATAAAAGATCGCTAAAAAATAAGCCAAAATATATCCAAAATTACTTTAGAGATAACTTGAGGTTGGATAAATAAGATCATAGAGCCCTTGAGGTCAAACCACGATAAAGCTAACATGCTCCCAGGAATGAGATAAAATGAAGCCATAGTTATAATTCACATGAGAACGACCATGAGGATAAGCCTAATTTGTACTAGAACTTTTGATCGGTGGGTTCTTCTAGATTGCTAACACCTGGAAGATCGAGCCAAGCACACTTCCTCCCATCCGAGCCTAGTTATACTAAGACTTTTGATCGGTTGGGTTCTTTTGGACCACTAACACCCGAGTGATCGAGCTAAGCATGCTTTCTTCTATCCGAGCCTAGTTTGCACTAGAACTTTTGATTGTTGGGCTTTCTAGACTACTAACACCTAAGTGATCGAGCTGAATGCATTTACTCCTATCGAGCTTAGTTTGCACTAGGACTTTTCTTCTTTGAGGTCCCAATCAATCCTCGGGTGTTTTTTCAGCTCAATCATGTTGAGACTTTTCTTCTCGAAGGTCCCAATCAATTCTGAGGTGTCTCCTTAGCTCGATCATGCTAAGATTTAGAAGAATGTTGTTTTGGAGAAGAGCCGAAATGCGATTTTGTTGATCATTAGCAATATAAATGTATAAAACTCAATTTCATAATTCTTACTATGGTTGGCCTTAAGAATATTAGAGCCTGGATGTCTGGTACTCTTCTCGTCTAGTTTCCACGATCTTTTTGGATCTAGTCCTACCACTGAGGTCTTCTGATCATGAACCTTCTCTCGCCACAACTCCTCCATGGAGAGAAGCTATCACCCCCAGGGAGTAGCTTTTCACAGTCTAACTTGAATGAGGCTCATCTATCTCATCCAACATTCTCCTGTTGGGCATCGATGTAGCAGTGGAGATGTCCTCATCGAATGAGGGCTTCGAACTCATCCCTTAGATAAAGGCATTCCTTGGTGTCATACCTATGATCCCTGTGAAATTGACAATATTTATTTAGGTCCCTCTCATTAGGAGTCTTTATCTTCCGAGGCTGGCCAAGATATCCTTGGCCTAGAACTCCATCAGAATCTGAGCCCTTGGAGTGTTGAGAAGAGTATACATATCAAACTTTGAAGGTAGACTCTGAGGTCACATGATGATAATTTCTTCTCAACCATGCTTTCTCCTTGCCTCATCCACCTCCTTATGGCTCTAACATCTTTTACCATTCCTTCCTCTTGCTGCCTCTTTCCAAGTTGCCATAGCCTCCTCAGCATACATGTATTTATCCACCTAGAAGGTAGCTCAACCAAGTCCTTCAGAGGTCTTTTTTCCAATGAAAAATTAAAGCCCAAGCTCTTTAGCCCCAACATTGCTGCGGCTACCACAATGGACTAATCCAACTCATGTACCTCGAGAGTTTAGCATTAAACCAGCTAATATAGCTTTAAAGGGACTCATCTTCTCTCTACTTGATGGCGAACATGTTGGTGGACTTCTTCCTTTACTTTTTGTTGCTAAGGAAGCAGCTGACTAGTTGGCAGCCAAGCTAGTTAAAGGAGCTGACCAAGCCTGACTGAAGACTTGAAAATAAGAGCCGACCAGTCTTTTTGAGAGTAGCTAGGAAGGCCTGGTACATCACAACATTATTGGCTTGCATGAGAGCTTTGAGACTCTAGATGGTCCATTGGATTTGTGGTACCATCTTAGTGCTCAAACTATGGTGTCTAAAATCAGTTCGACAGGGGCTCATCCATGATCTCCTTGGTGAAGAAGGGCTTGTTCATCATCTCCAGATGCATCTCCTACTTCAGCTTTCGACCCTTACATGGGCCTTGATCTGGCTGCGCATCTCCTTGATCTAATGGTTGAGGTCGGCCTCCCATTGCAAGCTTTTTTCGGTCGGCATGTAGAAGAGTAATTAGAACTAGAACTCATGTTGGAGGAAGAGCTAGAGAATTGCACTTCTAGCCCTTCACGGAGCTTTTGGAGTGAGGAAAGCTGCTACCTTGTGCTCGACTATCTTGGTGGTTCAGCTGACTAGCAAAGGAATCGCTAGCCTACTGCTGCAAGTTCTGCACGACCGTTATCAGATCCTGCACCTGCTAGGTGAGTAGGTCAAAAATCCGGCATCGACGGCTCCTGCAACCGATTGAGGGGGCTGAGATCTTAGGGAGCTGAATAGGGAGCCATCAAGAGTAGGCCGGATAGATGCTCGACGATTGCTTCTTTGAGTCTCATGGCTTTTTTTCTTCATTCCAATAGACTACACCAATCTATTGCCACTAATCCTGGGATAATGATGTGAATCGCCTCTATGGACCTGCAAGAAAATAGGAGAAGGTCAAAGGGCTCGTCAGATTGGCTCCGATCGAGCTTTCTGATTCTTAAGTTAGAGAAAGTTTTTCGAGGGAAGGAAGAAGAAGAAGAAGAATGCATTAGAAAATAATAGAGCAGTAAAGCGATTGAGTATTGAGCAATTGAGCCGTTACCTTTCTCAAAGGGTCTTCGGGCCTATTTATAGCTAAAATTCAGAATCTTCTAGAATTGTATCCAAACAAACTCGGGGTCGTATTGTAACAACTTGTTGAAATGGCATAATAACAGAGTGGCATGTTGTAATCAGCTAGCATATGATGGAATTGTTAGAATCTTATGTGCATTTGGGTAGAGGGATCGAATTGCTTCAGCTATGAGGAGGTATTGCTCGGCGCTGGTTGGTTGTCAAGGTCACCGGGCTGAGTAAAGAGACTTTGGCTCTATTGGTTAGCTGCTTCTGGTTTTCTCTTTCTGGCTTTCATGTTGGCTTAAGGTCCTAACCAAAATGCTTTAGAAATCTCTTAAGTATATCTAGGTAGCCACATGGATCATAAACCGGATGAATCTGATCACACAACATCACCTTGGTCATTTATCGACACAACATTTTTATATAAATATAATCTCTTTTTAATGAACTATTCTTTTGATAGTGTTGCAGCCAAAATACTATATGGATGGTGGAAGAGTGCTAATCAATATGCACAAAGAAAGAAGATAGAAGGTTGGAGGTCTTTGAACTTGTGGCAGGTGGGGGACTCTTCGATGCTCAAGCCAATATAGAGATTTTTGGGAGTAGTAGAATAGAAAAAGGCCCGAAAAAGAAGAGTAGTGTAGACGAATATGAGATGCGTACTTGGTATCCTAAGCACTTTTTTATAAATACAAAGTCTTTGTCCCACTAGATTTGTACTTTAGAGTCTAAAGTCAAGTGGAGAGCTAACTCTTTGCTTTTATTATCTAAATCAACCCAAAAATATGAGTCCAACTAAAATAGTTTTTTCTTGGTGCTACATGTTAACCCCCTGATTGGTAGGTCAGATTTGGCCGCATCACATATCCCACATTTTCGAGTCTGAGTCATTCTGTATGGCTCGGGCTAAGGAAGCAGATAGGTGGGGCCAAGTTGTAGGTATCTCACCTTTGAGCGGGGATCTTGAATTTTCCGTGGACTATTTGGGTAGATCTTTTGAAATCACAAAAGGCTGATGGTTCAAGATACATGGCATCTTGTCGGGTCGAAAATGTAATTGAGAGCATAGATCTTTAGTTGATATGAGCCTCTGAGATCCTTTTGTTCTGAAAGCTATTAGGGTCGGCTTTTTATATTGAGAGTCGTTGAAGCCAGCTTCTTGACTCGAGAGTTATCAGGCCTGGATGGATCTAGGATTTTTTTTTCATTGTCGTGGCTACCTTTATTCTTAGATGGATCTAGGACTTGAATTCTAGAAAGGATGTGAGTTGTGAAAGCTAGGTCTCATGTATTTAGTGTCACATTAAAGTGTTAGTGCAATTGAGTGTGGGAGCAGATTGGAAAGAAAAAAATCTTCGCCTCTGGGTTAGCATTGCATTTTCTTACATTATTTGTTCGGTTATTCTAGTTATTTTATTCAAATGTTAAATATTAATATACATATATGTTAAATATTCATTAAACAATGCTTCCATTTATATGGAATTTCTTTAATTATTCGTTTTTCTTATAATAATAATATTTGAATTGAAAAAAGAATTCTACATCCTCCACATCCATAATACTACAGTCTTCCTAGCCTTAGATTAGTACAACTAAGAAAAAGAAAGTGATTATTAAATTTACGAAGTTGTTGATAGTAGACTTTTCCTAGAATCCTGAGAAGGTCTAACAATCAAATCTCGTCTTTTTCCTATCCGTAAAATTTCTATCGACAGTAGCTCCGAAAATGAGAATAAAGTTCTTCTTGCAATGATCGGGAAAAAAAACTAGCTTTTGGGTTAGTAATACTTTTTTCACATTATTTTTTCAATTATTAAATATTAACTTCTATTACTATGCAATTCTTTTGATTATTTATTTTTTTATAATGGTAACTTTTAAATTGCGAACTTACATTTAGTGTCACATTGATCGAAAGAACTAGAAAACCGAAAAAAAAGAACCTCATTTTTGGGATAGTATTGTGATTTTTCCTATATGAACTTTGGGTTAGTATTGCATTTTTTTACATTATTTCTTCAATTATTCCTGCTATTTTATTCAACTATTAGATATTAATATACAAATCTGTTAAATATTTACTGAATATTAAGTTATATTAATATGCAATTTCAAAATTTATACATTTTTTTTATAATAGTGACATTTGAATTGCAACCTTGCATTTAGTATCACAGAAATAGAGGGTAGTAGAAGACTAGAAGAAAACAAACTCGCTTCTAGGTTAGTATTGTATTTTTTTACATTACATTTTTGGCTCGTAATGAAATTCTTTATGTGCACGTATTTAAACACCCCCAAAAAAATTTTGCATACGCACAAAAAAATGCATGCAATTCAGTGTACACACAAATAAAAAATTCATTTTATGCATGCAACAAAATTCTATATGTACTAATTTCATATTTTCGAAAATCATTTAAAAGAAATGCACATAATTCCATACACATACATACAAAATTAATTTATGCACAAAAAAGAAATTAATTAAATTAGATTTTTCTTGCACGCACAATAGAAGAAATTAAATTAGATTCAAAATTTTATGCATGCAAAAAAATGCATGTAATTCCATGCATGCACAAAAAATAAATTTATATATAAAAAAGTAACTCCATTAACGCACGAACAAATTAATTAAATAAGATATTTCTTGCATGTATGAAATAATTAATTAATTAGATTCAAGTAAAATTAGGTTTTCATGCATGCAAGGAAATTCTTTACATACACATGTTTGCACACTAAAAAAATCGATGTATACGCAAAACCTGCATGCAATTATATGCATGCACAAAAAATAAAATTAATTAAATTCAATTGAATTCTATGCATGCAACTAAATTCAATTGTACTAAAATTAATTTTTTATTGTGCAATAAAATTCTTTATGTACAAATGCTTGCGCACCAAAAAAAAGTTTGCACACATGCACACAAGTGCATGCTATTCCATTTATACAAAAAAAAAGAAATTAACTTATGCACAAAAAAATAATTCCATGCATGCAGAAAAAGGAAATTAATTAAATTATATATTCCATGCATACACAAAAAAAAAATTAGATTCAAATAAAATTAAATGTTTATGAATGCAAGAAAATTTGATAGTACTAAAATTAAGTTCTTAGCATGATAAAATTATTTACATAGACATGTTTACACACCAAAAAAAATTGCATGCATGCACAAAAAATAATGTATGCAATTATTTTTTATGCATGCAAGGAAATTCTTTGCGTAGTAAATTTAAATTTTTGGAAGTCATATTAAAAAATGCAAGCAATCCATGCATGCACAAAAAAGTAATTTACTCACAAAAAAAATAATTTGCACACAACCAATAATTTCACTCGTGCCAAAAAAAAAGAAATCAATTAAATTAGATATTCCATGCACTCAAAAAAATAATTAAATTAGATTCAAATAAAATTAAGTTTTTATGCACATAAGAAATTGTTTGTGTACACATTTTTATGTACCAAAAAAATTTGTATACATGCACAAAAATGCACACAATTCAATGCATGCATTAAAAAAATAAGATTCAAATAAAATTTGTTTTTTATGCATGCAATGAAATAGGTATTTAGCATGCAATGGAATTCTTTTTGTGCTAAATTTGAATTTTTGGGATCATGTTAAATTGTTTTTGCATATATTACATAAAACATAAAATTTGCCCACATGAACAAAATAAGTGCATGGAAGAAGAGAAAATTAGATTATATTTATGCATTACAAAATTTATATGCATGCAAGAAAAATGCATACAAGAAAATTCAATCATACTGAAATTAGGTTTCTAATGGGACTCTTCAAAAAAAATTGCTCAAAGAAATTCCACTTCTTTTTTAAACAAAATTTAAAAAAGAATTTTATTTTTTTTTCTCCGCACTCAAAAAATTGTGAATTAGAGTTTATTATCAAAGCGATCAAAGGTAGCAGGAGCTCATAAAAAGATCTTGTCTCTATTCCTTCCGACAATTGAAGTACCATTCCATACCATAGGGATCGAAACGATTGGAGAGGTTAGTATCACATTTCTTGTTTTAAGATTTTCATTATTCTTCTATTAGATAGAAATAAATTTTTATTTTTATTACCCTCTTGCATGGATATAATTTTTTGTTTATATTATTTATGAATGAACCAATTAAAGAGAAGAGAAGAATATTATTAATCTGGCTATATTTTTGAGAAATTTCTGGATTCCAAGTTTTCGTTCGGCGGGTTGCGTCCAATATCTGGTTCACTTGGCTCGAATTTCGATTAATATTCGTTAATACAACGGATTACTAACCATTCACACAGACTGGGACTCCAAAACGACTTGTCCATCGGTTTTCAATACGGCATTTGTTTTTTCCCCCTCGCTTCACAAAAGACCAACCTCACATGATAATTTTTTTTTTTTTTTTTGCTAAAACGGGTAATTCATACTACTCGAGTACGAATACATCCAACAAAATCTGCAAACAAAAGATTTCAGAATGCTCCTCCCCACCAACCTAAAGGATGCCTTCTGAGTGGCTCGTAATATACGCCGCCACCCAATCTACCGCCCCATTCGCCCTCACATGGTGATTGAACGAGGAAATGTCTCCATAGTCCAAACAAAATGCCCGTCTGTTGACATGGTCGGCGAGGAGAAATGAGAATCATTACCATACCTCCCGGCGTGACAGGCGCTCGCCGGCGCAATCAACGGAGTTACCAGAGCCCACTTTTCCAACCCAAACCCTGAAAACAGCCAGAAAAACGCGTGGCCATCTGCTCCACCATCAAAATCTAATGAACCCACCTCAGTTAGCTTCTGATAACAATAAAAATGAAAGGAAAAAAGAAGAAAAGAGAATTCAGATTTGGACAGCTCCAGACGCGTTTGTTTGACTCCGCCGAGTTAGAGAGAGAGACCGTTTTTTTTCCGACCGTTAAAATGACCGTCTGTGCCCCCATCTGTGTTTCCCAGCAGTGTGTCTTCCACTTCTCTGCTTATCCATCCCGCGTTAGAAGCGGAGGATTCGGTGCAGAAACGTCTCTGTGTCGGTCGGGTTTGGGTTTTCTGGGAGACTGGGATTATGGAAGGAGTTTGTTGTTTTCAGGGAAAGATGCGACCTTTGTCCGGTTCCCGGTAAACTTGCTTGAAATTCTCTCCGTGCCTCTTCCGTTTTTGATATCTTCCTCTTTCTTTTGCTAAATTTCTTTTTATCTTCTCGGAAAGTTTCTCCTGTTTTGCATCAAGTTCTTGCTATTGCTCTGGGACTATGGTTTGAATGCTCTTTGGGTGGCTCGAATCCGATGCCGGAGAGAGATTGCGGAGAAATTTGACTGTTGCTTCCGATGGGGAACGCATGTGTCGGGCCCAGCATCACAAAGAATGGGTTTTTCCAATCAGTTTCTGCCATTCTCTGGCGTGCCCGACCGCCGGAGGCCGTCCTCGCACATGCCAACAGCGAGCCCGTCCGTGACGAGTCCTCGGCGGCGCGGGCTAAAACAGCCGCTGTCGTCCAAAGCAAGCCTCCGGATCCAGTTAACATCCAGGGAGAAGAAACAAAGCCTGCCGAACTTCCTCCTCAAGTAGAGGCAAAACCGGCAAACGCGTCGCCGACGCACAGGAAGCCGCACCATGTCAAGAGAGCCTCGAGCGCCGGCCTTCTGACGGATTCGGTATTGAGGCGTAAAACGGCGAATTTGAAGGATATTTATCGCATAATAAGGAAGCTCGGGCAGGGGCAGTTCGGAACTACGTATCTGTGTGTGGAGAAGGCAACTGGGAAGGAGTATGCTTGCAAGTGTATCTTGAAGAGGAAATTAACGACAGAAGATGATGTGGAGTATGTGAGGAGAGAAATCCAGATAATGCATCATTTATCAGGCCACCCGAATGTTATTTCCATCAAGGGTGCTTATGAAGATGCTGTGGCTGTTCATGTTGTCATGGAGTTGTGTGCAGGGGGTGAGCTATTTGATAGGATTATCCAGAAGGGGCATTACACAGAGAGAAAAAGCAGCAGAGCTTGCACGAGTGATTGTGGGTGTTGTGGAAGTTTGCCATTCATTGGGGGTCATGCATCGTGATCTGAAGCCGGAGAATTTTCTGTTTGTCAACCAGACAGAGGAGGCACCTCTGACGACCATCGACTTTGGATTGTCGATTTTCTTTCGGCCAGGTACATTTATCTTTTCTCAATTTAAGTGTTTAGTTACTTCATTATACCTGCAAACTATAAAGTTCCAGGTGCACCTTCATATATATAGGCTTTGTTTCTGAAACTATTGTCATCTAGCCATATTGTTGCCTTAATGAAGGCCAACTACATCCATGATGCACATTGCTATGGCATTTTCTAATTACTTCAGAGACTTTTATTATGGTGCTAAAGAGGTTTGTTTGAAGCATGACAACATGAAACCCAAAAATAATGGTTCTTAGCTGTTAAGAGAGCTATCTAAAGAAACTCGGTGTGACAAAATGTATTCGATCCATATTAGTTGCTTTCATGTCATGAATTTTCGATCATAATTCGAAGGAGCTCTGTTTTAGTTATAGAGAACAGAATAGGTGCGCAATATGTCTATATGAAAATTATCATGAGTGATCAAGCATGTCAACCTTGGGATTTGAACAATTGATAGGAGGAAGTGAAGGAAATGCAGAAGGATTTTCAATTTGCTGTCTGCCTGACTGCTTTGTGTCAGTCATTTTGAAGGAATTTTCATGCATCAAGTGGCCACAGTTACTGCAAGACCAGAACAATGGAAATGGTCTAATAAAGCATAAGATTAATTTAACCATTGCAATGTTGTCATGTACCTATAGAAAATAGAAGAACTTATTACTAATCTACTAAGGCATGGAAGTCTTACTTTTTGGATCTATTGAAATCCTGTCAATGATTGTGAATTATCATATGGTCTTATGATTGCTTGGACCACTAATTTGAAGTATTAGGACTCATGTTTTTCTTAGGCTGACATAAAGAGGATTGGCTGCAGAATGAAATTGTCTTTGCAAAATAATAGTGTCCAATTATTGTGGAATCATAGTTAGGGGTCTCCATGATATGTGACCTCTGAGATGAGTTTTGGTACCTGCTGCTGAAAATTTTGGAAAATTCTTATGAAATAAACCCAGGGGCGGGGAATTGTAGAGATATTAACGAGGTTTGTAAGGAAATTTTGTGTGAAATCAAGGGTGTAAACCTTGTAGATGTGGACCATAAAGGAGAATGCGAACTATAGGAAACAATGGAAATCGGTTATCTTTACCATATTGCTGATAAACAAATTTCTGCTTCAACATCAGTTGTGGCGTCCGCCTGTGAGATCTCTGATGTGACCATGTCCCTATTCCAGCAAACCCATGGATAAACCTACTGGTTATTTACAAAGTCCCGGTGTATCAAATTCTTAACGAAGGCGTACAGCTTCTTTTCTGGTTTCTAGTGTAACTGATGCCCTAGGGAAATGTTGTTATGACAATAAATTAGACAGATGGGGTGAATGCCTCTTTGCACTTCTTTGTTGATGTATAAAAAGAACAAGATTGGATGACCATGTAAGATGTTTTAGTTGCTGGTTTCACCATGTCAGATTGAGCACGGGGTTTGTCTGGTGATTGGTTGCGTCTGCATGAATTTCTGTATTACATGCACATGTTAATGCATTTTCAAACAGATTCCAGTTGCTCAAGCTATCCATTTGTGGCTCTAAGTATTTCCTTCTCTGAAACTTTTATAGTGACACTTCACCTATTTTTCTGTGGACATAAAATTGAACTAAGTTCTTTTGTTTTTTAGACATAGTACCACTATCCTCATTTCCTGTTTTAATAAGACTCTTCAGATAGAAAGAGATAATATATAACGTATAAATAATTTTGCATGAAGCTATTGAATTATTTCAGTGCAAATCTTTATATCTTTCTCAAATATTTTCCTCGATTTAGACTAATTCCACGAGTTTGACCTATCATTTACTTATTTTCTTTCAAGACATTATAATACCTTTTTATATCTGATTAATAACCCCCTTTTGTTCTAATATTTCAGGAGAAATATTCACTGATGTCGTTGGTAGCCCTTATTATGTTGCACCTGAAGTCCTGAAAAAGCAATATGGTCCAGAGGCAGATGTCTGGAGTGCTGGGGTAATAATTTACATCCTTCTTAGTGGTGTCCCTCCATTTTGGGCTGGTAAGAACTTTAGTCTTCATTAAACACATAAGCCTATCTATACATCATTACGATCATCTTTGCAACTAATTATGATGCCTTTGATTTTTTGCATCAGAAGCTGAGCAAGATATATTTGAAGAGGTTTTACATGGCAAACTTGACTTTCAGTCACATCCATGGCCTAGCATCTCAGCAAGCCCTAAAGATCTTGTAAGGAGAATGCTTGTTAGGGATCCCAAAAAGCGGTTGACCGCACATGATGTTTTGTGTAGGTTCTCAATCCAGTGTCTTTGCTTCCATTTTGAGATCTTCACTGTGGTTTGAAACTCGTTCGAGTCTGTTTCCGGAGAAAATATTCATAATTACATAATATCCATTTGAGGAGCTCAATACAAAGAGCTCAATACAAAAAGAATAATGGATCATATCTAGTGGTGTAGCAAGAAATCATCACATACTTTAAACTTGGCAGGGTGACGATATGAACTAAATAATAAGCTTAAGCTTGGACTTTTGATCATGCAACGCTACCTACAAATGGTCAATTTGATCTATTATATTATGCAATTTTTGATGAAATTTCTGAACAGTTGTAAATGGAAGTTGCAAAGCTCAAATAAAAGTGAATTTTATCTCTGAGGAAAAATATGATTGCTCAGCTTAGATTCATGTCACGGAGTTTATGATCTAAGATCATTCAAACTGTCATCTTTCTTGCAGGCCATCCTTGGGTTCAGGTTGATGGTGTTGCTCCCGATAAGCCTCTGGATTCTGCAGTTCTGTCTCGCTTGAAGCAATTCTCTGCAATGAACAAGCTTAAGAAGATGGCTCTCAGAGTAAGTTCTGGAATTCAGGAAGCTCATAAATTAAAGACGGTGTTAATTTGTGCAATTCTTGGAAAATAATTATATATACCAACAACAGTGATTCTTATATGTGACCAACAAGTAATAAATGTTGGGCCTTTTATGAATATCTGATTATGCAAATTTATGTTGTATAGAGAAGGGGCAATATGCATTGTCATGCATGTCTAGACCCATATTTTCAAGTAAAACATTTTTGAAATCCTTTTCTTCTTAAATTGATTAAATACTCCTTGTGGATTATCAATGTTTTCTTACGATTATTGATATTGAAATTTGGTGGACACAATGATGCTTAAAGTCCTACGTACATTGTGAATTGGGTGATGCCCCAGTAATCACTCCCCTCCTCTCCTTGGAGCTTGTTCTGGGTTTGAGTTTTCGGTGGTGTATCTCTAAGTATTTGGAGTTGGTAATTTACTGTCTTCCCTCCCTTTCTCAATTGAGAAAAAAATGGGTCCTAAAAACATTTTGATTTCTGGTGTTCCATGTTTCTCATTCCAAGGCTATGGCCACTCCTCTCCTCACACCTCTTCATACACAACTGCTGCAGTCATGTACTCCAGTCTACCTTCCCCTTCTTCCACCTTTACATCCAGAATTGCATGTTCCTCTCAACCTACATTCTCTCCATCTTTGCCTTATTTTGGTATGCTTATCGCATTCTGTGCCTCCTTTCCACCTTCACCCCTTCCTCATCTCATCGCTGCCCCCTCCTTTGTCTAAGAAAGTTGGACTTTAGAAAGTGTAAGGTTAAGCAGTGCTGGTGCCAACTAACAAAAGGAATGGAGGTTGTTATATTGGAAAAGGAAATGGGAAGAGTGTAGCAAACTTGAAGTGGGAGTGAGCTGGCGAGAATGAGGTCCTTGCCATTGGGAAAGAAGGAAAGAGTGTAACAAGGTGTAAATTAGCAAATGGCAGGATTTCAAGATTCAGGTTTCTTGTGAAATCTCATTTGCTGTTATTTGATCTTTTATTGGCTCAAACTTGACATGCTTGGCACCAGGGAATGCCGAACCGGGCCGAACCGCCCGGTTTAGGCATTACTGAGCCTACCCAGTGCGAAACCGGATCGGGTCGGCAATCCTATTCGGTTTCGGAAGAAACTGCTATTGGATCAGCCAGAACCGGTCCTCTACCGATCGGAACCGGCCGGAATCGATCAATTCGGTGCCGACTCGATGCGAACCGACCAGTTTGCACCAAGTCAACCCGGTTTCAAACCGGGTTGGGTATGGCATTATTGCCACTGCCACTTAAGGCCTTTTGGCGTTCGAAAGGCCCGAGAAGGCCTTCCAAATGCAATTTGAAAGCGGCTCCGCTGCCTTTTCATTTCCAAAAATCCACAAACAACACCGATTTAAGCTATCAGAAGGAAGATTCAAGGCTAACTAAGGTATGCTTCGTCTCTCCTATCTTATTTCCTTCTTTTTTGAGGGTTGGCTTGAAAACATAGTTCAAAAATTGTAAAATAAGAAAAGACGGGCTCTCAAGATCATTCAAAAGGACACGATGCAGCTGCAGATGATCTCGCACGTGGAGTAGGATCCATAGACGTATCAGGTTTCGAGTCGTATATTGGATCCTATTATCCGCAGCCACATACAGCCTATGATCTATATGGAAACGAATATGGATATGGTGTGTCTGAGGCATCTTCCGGTGCTACTACCCCATGCAGCCTGGAGCATTTTACGGATCGAATTTTGCTGCCGACATATTCATATAGGCCCCTCCACTGTCGTATTATCAACTAAAGGACACCTCTCAGAGCTAGAGCTTCGACGAGAGATCCGAGAGTGCTTATAATTTGGTATGTGTTCCTTATAGGATGAACATACAAGACTATGCCTCTTGGTTAGATAGGTAGGCTGATGTGCCTCCTGACTATGCTAATGATTCGGATATCTACAAAAGGTATCGCCACTCGATTCAATTTTAGGTATCACTATGTATGTTGAACTTTAAATATATATAATTGATTATATATTTTTTTAATTTTTACGTCATTACTTGGTTTGAAGATATTTTACGTTGTTCATTTTATAATTTGTATCATTTTAAAGGAATAAGATGCATCATCTAGGTTTAACCAGAATATAAAAAAAAATCAAAAAATTAAAAAATATCAAATTAGACTTAAATTTATTGAAAAAGTTAAAAAAGAGTAATTACCAATTAATTTTTTTGAAAACTCCAAAAAAAATTGGGGGTGCCGGTCCGTGAACAAATACACCCTACCGGTTCGCTATAGTATCGAACCGTACCGAACGTCGACCGGTACGCCCTATGGTACCGGTTTGGCGGATCTTGCTTGGCACCATCAAATTACTTCGATAATCTATACACAAATGTTGCCCCCCCTGCTTTTGAAGAAGTCAATGTGCTCTTGTTTGAGCTTTGTGTTGCTTTTTGATGTCTTCATAAACTGTGAAAATTCTCTTTGCTTCGTATATTGTTTTAAAGTGTCATAAAAGCTGGTTGGTTTTGCAAACATGGAAATGGTTTGCATCAATTAGTTCAGCCCCTATACTGAAATGTATGAGTAAACTTGTTATCCTATACTCCACCTGCCTTACTTATGGGGTACTTGAAGTCCTGATCTATGCCTGACTTGCCTAGTTAATATATTTGACATATTGTTTCCGCATTATATTCTTTTTGCCATCTCTACCTCTTAGTTAAGGGCATCACTACTGTATTACTATATTCTTTAAAGTTTTTTGGCAATACAAGTCCCGGAAAAGAAATACGTATGATTATTTATGGCACTACTTATGGTGGTATTAATAAAAATTTATAATTTCCATTAAATGTAACATAAAAAAGTACATACATGCTCCACTGACTACTATGCCTTACGACTTCACCAATGGTTCAAATCACTATGTGGTGCAACATGTACTTGATGATTGCAGATGTTGCACCCTGTTGCCCAAGGTGACAAGCCAAGAGGGGAGGATGAATTGGTTTTTCTTAAATTTGAATTCCTTAATTAAGTTAATTAATGAGTGATTGATTTAGTTAATATTAATTAAGTGCGAGTAGTGAAGATAGA
>JAOXJJ010000639.1:332414-353182 GCA_025769935.1 Phoenix roebelenii | reverse complement strand
TCTTGAGAATATGTGTCATCATCTATTAATTTCTTGGACGATTCATGGACACATACAAACATGAATGAAAAACAAATCGCTCAATTTTATTTATTAATAAGAGTCAAATTACAAATTTGTGCCCCAGATTACAAATATGCGTTAGCCACGTTGGCTTCTAGGGCATACTTCTAACAGAATTATCCTCCTAGTCTTTAGAAATTTTGCTGGAGGATTAGATGGTACAAGAATGTTGATTGAGGATGGCATGAGTAATGTGCCAGCAAGCTAAGGACAGATCAATGACAACTACTACTTGTTTGCAGAAAAGATGACCCATCAGGTAAGGTCTATGAGTAAAAATGAGATATAAAAGTTACTTTCTTACTTTGACATCTTGGCTAGTGACCGAGGAGCTCAAAAATAAGAAATTGGAGGTGGACTCTAGAGCGAAGTTCATGTGAGGAACATACACTAATGAAGGTTCTATTGTGTTGGCATGGCTGGGTTTGGCTGCAATTTCTCAACCATGCAAGCTCTCGATGAGACAATCATGGTGACCAATCTTGTATTGAGTGGTCAGACGAATGGACTCCATCTTCAGAAAGCTTTATCGATTGCTCTTGTAGTTAGAGAAGTTCTTGGTGGGATTTGGCTGTTAGAGAGCTAGCAACATTGGCCAATTCACCAGCTCAGGGTGAAGACTTTTTATCCATCCCCTCACTATTCTCTTAGATTACTAGAGGAACAGAATCCCACTCGAGCTACTGGTTACTAGGCTCCGATAGAAGAGTTGGCTGGGTTTGCTAACCACGGTCTTCTTCCATTTAGGGATTGATGACTCAACTTGAGGCTGGATAGGCTGAACTAGGATGGCCACCATAAGATCTGCAAAACAAAATAAGAGGCTTAAGTTAGTGAAGGATTGATATTAATCAAATTATTATAAACTCACTCTTATAACCGGGAGCTATAGAGACCACCCTCTACAAAGACAACCATTGTCAGTCTGGGTAATAATACCTAGCCTAGGTGACCAAGGTAACCATGGTGTATTCGATGAGGGATACCAAGTTGGTAATTCCAAATTTAGCCATTGACCTTAGAGGCAGACATCTAGCCAGCTATGCACGGAACTGCCTATCATAGGCTGACCAATCTATATGTTGTCCTGACCATCTCTTTCTAGCTATGTATTTTGCCTCAAACTTTGCCCTTGAATGAAGCTTGGCTTTTTGTCATAATTAACCTTATAAAACTTTTCATATTTCTTAATGGTATCACAAAGGTCATGAAGAATACCTTTATCCTCCGGAATGCTGAAGTTTCTTCACCTATAGGCTAAGAAATAGAATGATCATCGGTCAGGCTAGCATCAACAAAAGATGGTTCACCTTCTGACTTGGAGTCGTTAGTCTGAGTAAGGATGGGGGTTGCTGACTTAGATCAAATTTATAGGATGTAGGCATCCCACCAAACTACAAAATCCTCGGCCAAAGTAGGTTTAGGTATTAAAGGATGAAGGTATATCTTGAACATGATTTCCTGTAGAAGTAATCGACTGACGTTATTAAGTTTGGATCAAAAATTGATAGTTGATCATAGAAAGATGAGCTCAAGGAATACAAAGGTGGACATAGGATTGTTTGAGCAAGGCCAAACTGATAAGCAAAGTGGTTTGGGCAGCAGTATTCGAACGTATATTTATTATTATGTGATTGCTTGATGGTAGAACCAACATGGAGATCTCTAGAAATGAGAAAATATTTCCATACCCATAGCTTCAAGCTCCTCCGAAGATATGTCATCTGGAGGAAAGAGGAACCATGATGGCCTTGGGGCTTGGAGGAAAGAACAAAGAAGGGAGTTGGTGCGATGAGTCAAGCCTTCGTAGAACTTTTTGTAGTTTTTGATAAAGGTAAAAGTAGGTCCTATCAAACGAGCATAATGAAGACCGAGGAGAGGGGTTTCAAGGATCTTAATCGAAGGGCAGATCACTAAAAAATAGGCAAAGAGCCAAAGTTGAATGATCTAGAGAGGACCTCCATAGCTCTAGGTGTCTGAATTGAAGTTTTTAGGCTTTGATAAAGACAACTTAAGATTAGGGGTGCCAAAGATATATATTGATCTTTGGCTAGGGCAGCGACTAGTCAGATATGAGACTTTAACATTTTCATCGATTGATAATAGAGGAGGAATCTATAGATGTAGACAAAAAAGAAGAAAATATACTCATGACTAGACACTAGTCCGTTTTGATAGCAAAAGATCTTCATATAAGAAGTATAATTGATAGTTTTGCTAAAAATGTGGCCGAAGTCATCCTCAAGGGTCTTAACTAGGGTGTTCATGTTAAACACCTCACCGATGGGTCTATGATTCAAAAGGAACTTAAGTCTAGATGGCTTGTATTAGACATTCCAAAATTGAGGTGTATGGAGTTTGTGAGGGAAGATTTGAAGCACAGAGCAACAATTAATCAAGGGCTAGTTGGCGATGGAGGGAGACTTTTAAAAGATAAGATGTCCAGAAGACTATTTGCTTTCGAGACAACAACTTTTTGATATGAGACTCAGTAGAACCAAAGATCCCAATAGTAGGCCTTGGTTGGCCATGGGTGATGATTGTTCAGGTTCCTCTAGAATGAAGTCTTGAAACTCGGACTCTCATATAGAAAGGCTTCATCATGATAGTGGGAAAGAGAGAAACATGACCATCTAGAATCTCAGAATAGAAGATTAGCTGAGAATGAGAATACTTGAAGGGTCCTGAATGAGTACCTACAAGTTTATTCGCTTGAGAATGGCAGAACAAGCAAGGTCTTCTGGTCTTCATTGAGAAGCAGCTTGGAATGGAGCTTCAAAATTCATGAAGGCAAGGTGGTCTGCAAGAAGATATGGACAATAATAAGGATCTGAAGGCTAAAGGTTATCGTGGAAAGGCTAAAAAAGGGAGTTGATTTATAATTGGATGGTGCTCCATGCCAAGGCATAATATGAAGAGATTTGTTTTAATTATGAGATCTTCGGCGATCATATCGCAATAGCTTTTAGGAGGCGATCTATACTATGTACATACATGGCCTCTACATTGAAATGAATTACATAGTTTCTATATAATGATAGAGACATATTTAAGAAAGGCAAGCATTCCGATAGGTGGATTTATTTGAAATACCTTTTGGCACCGACATTTTGCACAAAGAACAGATATGTTTGGTACATCTCATCATTTTTTCTAACCAAAGTCTAATAGAACACGAGTTGCATTGTTTATACCACATCTCAATTAATGATGACATCTAAAAGGTACATGCATACTCAACCACGTGGCGATACTAGGATAAGATAATGATGAAGGGTTTCGAGCCGTACACCTCGAAGTGACAAACTAATATAGTTAACCTAGAGGCCGAAGTTTTGACAAACTAATATAGTTAACCTAGAGGTCTGGGAAAATAAACTGGGTAAGCTTGCGGACGGTTCAATACGGGATCTATATAATGCCTCATAGGCCGAGTGAGGAGGGCATCTATTAGGACAATCTAAATAGCCATCAAATACATACCAAGCGAAAACCAACTGAATGAAATTTGATGTTAATCAAATTCAATGGCCTATGGGATTTTCCTATCGATCTAGCAAGAGATTGTGGGTAGGAGTTATGACAATTATTGAAACATGGCGAATGGAAGAACGGTTGGCTCCAATTACTAAAACCATGGAAAGGTGAGATCGGATATGGATAGGTATTGACACTAGAGCTAGGTGGTTACTAGATTGTTAATAATGATACGTATAAATAGTGGGATGTAACTCTTAGAAAAGAACCTTTTGGGCAATCAAACATTTGTCATTGATCTTCATCTTTACTTTGTTTCCCTTAATTTACTGTTAATTTACTTGCTTAATTTATCCTACTTTACTCTAGTTTATCTATAGTTCTTTGAGTAGAATTGTAGTTCTAGCTACAACCAACCTCCTCCTCCTCCAACAAGTTGGTGTCAAGCTATCAGGAACCATGTTATCGACCTTTTGCCTTTTTTTATTTTCTGGTTTTGACACCAGTGGTATGCCTGTGCACTCACACAAACTGACTAAAAAGCACGTGCCATTCCTCCCTTCAGTATAGAATCCCATAGTCAACAAATATTGAAAAATTAGTAAATATGCTCCTGTGAAAAGCAATGATTATCAGGAGTCCTACCTGTATACCCATCCTGCAAAGTTGAAGACATAGCTTAAAGATATTTTAGAGCCTTGGGCTAAAAAATTAAGGAAGAATTTGAAGCTTTATGAGTTGGTGCGAGTTATCGGTTTTTCTAAGAAAAAAGTGTAAGTACTAAGCACGCCTTGGTCTCTTAAGAATTACTCGGATGTGACATGTTTGGGCAGCTCTATGCTAGGCTCTGGCCATTCCAGGCAACTGATATTCCTGAGAAACATTGAAAGCAAACTTATATTTGTGGTGGGCAACCAGGCATGTGTGAGGATCCTTAATCATGACTTGTACAATGTTCTTTCAACTTTCTCCAAACAACCAATCTCTATTTGTTTCCTACAATATTAATGGAAATAAGTCGTAACTTTAAATTTCGATGCTTGAAGTTCACTGACTTTGATTTAACTTCATGGATTTTTTTTTCCTTTTTTTTAATTGATTTAAAACTGACATAATGCTAAGCATTAGTGTACCATGTAGCTGTTTGTTGTTTCTCAAACTCTTTTTGGGAAGATATCATTTCAACTACTATATAATCACGACTTGATAATAACAGTAATGATAGTGGTGGTGGTAGCACTAATAATAATAATAATATTAATAATAAAGATTAATTGAATGATTTTATGAGGCAAAGAAGGAAAGAAGGGGCATGGTAGTATCAATAACATCCTATGTGAATGGAGCTTCTGAAGTTCAAATCTAACAAAGGCTTCACCAATGGAGAAAATTAGTGGCTTTTTGCTTCATTGGAACAATGCAGTAACATTATTTAACCTGGCTAGGAGTCGAGGATTTACACGTGGTCTTAAGTGGCTCTAGATCATAGCTTTCTGCATATGCTAAACCCAAGCTAGTAAAGATTTCTGTTAAACCAGGCCTACTTGACAGTTCATGGAACCTCATTCTCCAGTCCCAAACGAACCCGATGGGCTACAACCTGTAACCTTAGCGCATCAGGGAATGATTTGTTGTGATTAGACCTGCTCAGAAGCCGGGCAGCCGCCCGGCCCCCCCAAGCCCAGTACATTTCGGATAAGCCCGGCGTTGGTTTTTAAGCCTAGCGGACCCGATCAGACCAACACTTTAAGTCTCTCCTTTTAACGGGCCAGGTTGAGGTTAGCATCGACCCGGCCCAAGCCAAATTATTTAAACTAATGAGAGAACCAGCCCATAAGGACCCATCCCAAATTGAAGTCGGCAACACCCACCGACTTCAATTTGAAACTTCAAAAAAAAAAAAAAAAGGATTTCCCCTGCCCGATCCGTCGGCCATTGAGAGGATAATGATGTGGAGTCATGGCCGGTGACGATTCCACGGGTGAACAACCATCGGCCATTGGGTCCATCACAACCGCCGCCAGGATTGCGGGCGGATGCAACGACATCGAACTTATTCTCCATTCGAAAACTTTTAAATCCTCTCCTTTCTAGTGATTTATCACCACCGAGCTCCCTCCCTTCTTCCTCACCTCTGGTGACCGACATGCCGTCACAATCGAGCTCCATTGTCTCCTGAAGTTTCCGCCTCGTCTCTTTATTTTTTCCATGTGCTCTGTTTCACTATTTTGAGCTTCATCGCCCTTCTTCCATCGGAATCCATCACAACTGGCAGATATATGTTATCTCAGTCGGTTGCTGGTGAGCCTCTTCTCCCCTTGCTTTTTCCTTGATTGAAGGAGTTGCCACCTAAGGCAGCTAGGGGCTGTCTCTTTTTCTCTTCTCCTCTGTTTTCTCTTGCATGGCTGAACCATTGCGGCGCCTCGCTGCCGGCTGCGCCACTGCGATGCAGTCCGAGCCACCGCGCCTTAGGCCGCACCACCGCCAGGCCTTCAACCACCTTCCACCTTCTCTCTGTTTTCTCAATTAAGCAAGATGAAGAGCCCTGTTCATCCTCATTTTGGGCCAAGAGGGAAGAAAAAAATGATTTTCTTTTCTAGTTGTTAATTCTTATTTTCTGGCCCATGTGCCAGATCTAGTGATGATTTATGCCACTATGACAAAACAAACCCAGACCCCCGATTGAACCTAGATTGAGACTCTCTTTCCTTCCTCTTTCTCTCTCTAAGCCTCTTTCTCTTTTAGAGATTTGAAGCAAGATACAAATGGGTTTACATTTATAAATTTTTCAAGGTTGATACATATTGATGTGTTATTGAAGAATGACCCATTCATTTTTTCATCTCAAGCTCGACAAGTGTATTTTATGAAAGACTCAAAAGATACAGAATGGGTTGTTATCATCAAGACTAAACCTAGGGACTTGTAAGATATGGAGAAAGCATTGGAACTAGAGGATGAGAGACTTACGCTCAGTGTATGCCTTACAATGTTGTATCTACTGATGAACTAAATGCTACAACAAGTTTGGTTAGGATGAATGTTGAATGGAAGAATAATATTGCTTGATTCTTATTAGTAAGAAATATTTATAATGTGTGAATTGTGTGAAATATAGTCTTCTTTTATCATATTCATTTAACGAATATTATTTTTTATTAACAATTCATTTAGTATTGTATTTAATATTGTATTAACTCGTATTGATTTTTATTTTGCATACTAGGTAACATCATGCATCAAGAGAAATATTCAAAGATGTAGAGTTTCAGCATTCTCAAGTTGGATCATTTTCTGACCAGTCCCAGCAATCCCATCGGTCATCCCAAGGCCGGTCCTTCGACATGCCAGTCTCAACAGCCTTAGGTAGGGTTTTCCTCATTTGTGCAGCAACCCCAGTTCTAGCACGAGCCTCCTATTGATTATCCAAGCGAGGAGGTTATTATGGATGAATTGCAGATCCAAAGTATTTTGATTAAAATACTATATTTTTATCACTATTATGATTTTCATTGAGAGGGCTGGAAGTATATTAGCAGATTTTCTAAGATCGATTGAGCAGAAGGATCAGTTGTGTCTGCTCAACTGTGCTAACTAGAATGATATACTTCCTTCGTATAAGGTTGAGCTTCTACAAGTTGTATAGATAAAGAATTGAATTTGATATTGTATGTTTGGTAACTATCAAAAGTATCTAATTGTATTTAACATTTGTAATATTATTTACTTTGTTATAGAGTAAGTTTGTGTTTTCTCAAGAGAGCCATGATAGGCTACTGAAGTCCCTCAACTGCAAGTTGAAAGAATTTAAGGGGAAGTTGAAGAGGGATTATAAGAGAGAGGGTATGACAAAGGAGAAGATTACTCGTAACTATTCTCCTGATATATACCCTCATCAGTAGAGGAAACTTATTCACTATTGGTTTTTTGAGAGAGAATAAGTTGTGTATACTCTCTCAATACCCTATATTTTATTTTTTATTAATATAGATTGGACATATATACAAGATATATCCCATTGTCTGCTTTATTTTGCAGATATATTTCGATATTGATAGAGTTGCACAAGTATCTCAATCGGTTCCTCATACATCAGGCTCTAAAAAGTTATGCAAGGTGTATAACGAATTCATATGTTTCTTTAAAACTTTTTGACATATTACAAACTTCTTGTTAAATTTATTTATTTTATATTGAAACATTTATGCTTCTTAATAAAACTATATACCATGATACTTATGAGTCTTATTGAAACTCTTAGACTTCTTTACTTCAAATTGAAATTTTAAACTTTATATTTGAACCATGTATCATGTATCATATTTCATATATGATATAATGTATATCATGAACCATATATCTTCTATCATATATCATGTATCATGGACTATGTATCATGTAACATATACTTTTTTTTTTGTATATGGAAGACCTTGGGAGGGAACTAGGTGAGGTAGAGTTCTATGTGATGACTCATACCTACCGAGATGGCAACTTTATTCGAGAGAAGTCGAGAGATATGGTCGTATCTATTGATAAACGATTTGTGCAACAATTTGTAGTTTCTTTTTTTTCAAACATTAATATTTTTTTCTTAAATATAGAAGAGGGCTACATCCCTTATTGCGGAGCATGTCGACAAATCATTATTATCTTCAGAGACCAATCGCGTCAAAACTCAGATGTTCACCGAATTGATGGAATTGGAATGTTATAGTTGAGTGAAGGGTTATGGGGTTGGAGTTTCCCTCACTCAGTTGTCTGTAGTAAGTAGATATACTCCAATGTTAGACAGAGTAGTAGTACTGCAAACATTTGTACGCTGGAGGCAAAATTGGAGGAGATGAGGTAGAGCCACCAAATAGAGATATAATTCTTGAGGGCTTAGCTTGACCATATTACATCCTTATTGTAGAGGTTTGTCCCACCTTAATTACATCTATTTGTATATTTTTACATAATTATCATGTATATTTTTGTATGGACTTAATGATTTATAATATATTGTAATTTTTGTATTCTTAACTTTTAAAGTTTCTATCTTTTTCTTATAGATTTCTGATACTACCAGCAATTATAGAGATGATGATGATGCTGCCATAGACCACTGATAGCTCTTAGACTTTATTTGTGGGGAGAGTTTAAATGTGTATATTGTTATGTTTTTCGAGCACATTGGGTTGTAATGGACATTCAATCATGTTTGACAATGTGAATATTTGCTATTTTTATATATGATACGTAGGTTATGTGATTTTTGTTATATACGTGTATGGTGTATATATGTGTGTGTATGTGTGTTTAAGTTTTTCTAGTTTTTAAATATTTTTTTTAAAAAATGTTTATGTTTACGATGCTTTAAAGTGTTGTTGAAAAGGTAAACTAACAATGCAAAATAAGCATCGCAAATTAACGACGCCACTTTGCATTGGTAACTGACGATGCTTAACCGATGCAAAGTGGCGTCGTTAATTTGCGATGCATCAAAGCATTTTTGGAAGTCATGTCCAGATGCTTCACTTACCGATGCATGTTAAAAGCGTCGTTTTGATAAACACGCAAGGCGAATCAAAAGCGCCATGTTCTTGCTTTTCCACATTTGTATTGCCGACACTACTTCGATGCTTTCTAAAGCATTAGAGCATAATCATACGATGCTTTTAAACATCAGCAGATGACTTAACAAATGCCGGCAACATCAGGTGTTCTAGTAGTGATACTACTTTCTCTATGATTGTGGTGTTCATAATACTATTCCATTCTAGCGTCAGATATTCTATTTACATCTCAATCATTTTATTTTGCTACGTCCTGTTCATGCACGGAGACGTTAATGCAAAGTTATGGATTCATGCTGATATGTGACAGGTCATTTTTACAGATCATCAGGATTCATTCTCTTATGAGCGCTAGGGAGGACACAAGATTGGTCATGCTGCTCCTTTGCATTTAAAGAGAAATCAAGCTGGGATGCGGACAACTTGGGACAATTTGGGAGCTGTAAGGTATGGGATGCATTTAGAAGGGGAGAGCCAAAATGACCGGATTTGCTTGATAAGAAGGGAAAATTGGACTCAACTCCATGCAGGTTCCTCATTATTTTGGGCATCCCTTGAAGTCAGGATATGGGAAGACTCGCAGTTTAGGGCATTCGGGTATCCATTATTTTATGCTGTGCCAGTGAGATAGAAGTTTTCTCGCTGCAACTTGTCAGGTCCTTTACCTATTAATCATGGAGCTCACCGCAAATGATGTTCCAACGAGTAAATTGTGCTGAAAAGAGTGCAAAGCTTACGATTCTATACATGAAGAAAGAATCACGCATGCAGCATTCTGACAGCAAAATTGAAGAATTCAGAGCCGTGCCGAAAAGAACTGTTGAAACATCAAGTCAGTCTATAACATGATCTCTTCGTTTCTGGTTTATAGAGTTAACGACACTGAATTAAGCTGAATGTATCACCATGAGCAAAATTCTCAGCTTTAGTGCGTTAATTTCTGCTAGTTGCCTTGTAGGAAACCTGTTTGAACCAATATAATTAGTGCTGCATACTTTTTTTTTTGTCCGCTTGTATCTTACTCCTACATGAATCGGGAGAGATGGCCCGCACACCAGCACACAGCTTCTTCAGCGGCTGTCGACACTGCAAACAAAATATGACATACGAGGGCTTAAAATTTAATCGAAAAAAAAAAATCAGGCTCCGTCCGTGTTCTACTCTTGAGGCTTCGAATAGATGACGGGGAGGTCCCAATCTTGTAAAAGGAAGACCAACACAGAGGTGGAACACGAAGAAGCTCAGAAGAAAACTAGACTGCCTTGTATCCCAATTTCCATGGCTGCGTTACCATATTTCTTTTTTTGGCCTAAATTCTTTTAATAAGAAAGAGATCTCTCCCTCGAGAGTTCCATGCGTTGGCAACTGCCAAATGGCAAGAATTCAAATCTTAATTTATTAGCGACCCCAACACAAGGAGAAATCAGCATGTCAACCACTCTCATACTCAGAAACTAAAAGCCAGCCTTCCATTTTATTCTATCAAAACATAAGATAAACATGATAATACTAGACCGTTAATCACCATGCAGGAAATCTCCTAATGGTTTGCATAATTTTTCACCAATAATACTAGAAAATATTTTGTCCAAAGTTCTCATTATTTGTCTCACAAGAGAACATGATATTTAAATGTATATGTTAATAGATGCTCTATCAACAGATTTGACAAAGTTTATGAGCAAAAGGCCGTGTACTGATTTTGAAATAGAAGTTCTTGTCCCATGCTCAATACCCATATGCAAGAATCAACTCAATCAAGTTCCCACAGAAGTCCGTTACCTTGACAGCATGCACATCTGACTTTTCCCTTGCAGCATCCAAAATTCATAGCAGAATGTGACCTGAAACAATGCTACCATGCTTCCCAAAGTTAGGGTATTCTAACAGTAAAGTACCTCCTCCTTCATCTGTCCAATAAGAGGGGCAAAAAAAAGGAAAGAGATAAAACTGATGACAATAAATGCTGAAGAAAAGATTTGTGCATTCATGAACAAGGAGAGACAAGGAACCAGAATGGAGTTCACCAACCAAACTGAACGATTTGTCTTTAGAAAAATGTGACAAGTCAAACAAACCTATCTTAAATATGTAGCAAGACCAAATCTTGCATTCCTATCGTTCTGAGATCTAGAACCTGGTAAAAAATTTATCCCAATTCAAAGAAAATTTTCTAGAATAAAGTTTGAGATGACCAAGTTAATAGGTTAGAAGAGTGATCCAAGCACTCGGCAATTCGGAATAGTTATATGGCCACTCTATGCAACCAAGTGGGACAACCAATGGAATCAATTCCAATATACCCAAATTAAACAAAAAAACCTAGTTTCCGGTAACATTTATTTCGCTCATACTGCAACAAAGCATGATTTACTTTGATCATAATATCCCAACATAAAAGCAGAAAAATTAACTAATTAGTCCTTCCGTTCAGGGACAAGTATTTGGACAATTTGACCCGTCAAATATGTGTTGAGAGAGAGAAAGAGGGAGAGAGCATAAGGGGAAAAAGAAAGCAAGCACAGCCAGGAGAATGACATCGAACCATCAAATTAGTTAGAGAAATCAGTACCAGCTTGCTATTTATTCCCTAGTGAAAGCTCAAACTAATCCATAATATTGCTTTAAAATAATTGATAAAACAAACTGGATGAACTTGCAGATTTTATAAGCCTAGCACACAAAGCATCTGCTGGAGACCATTCACGGAAGGGATTAAACTTCCAAAATTTTAAGGGCCATGCTAGCTTTTCTGACCATTCTGGTGGCTATTTAATCAATCAATTTTCCTCACGTTGGTCAAGAAAAGACTGGTAACAAAAGTTTCAACGTCAAGTTAAAATTTTATCTCAACTTAAAGGCTCCAAGTATAAAACACATAGAATGATGATTGAGAGAAAAAATATTAAAAGTTATGGAATATTTCATCAACTTAATTCTGATTATTATTTAAAGGTAATTTGTGATGCCACTCACACCCTGTATCTACAACACTCAACAACATGCACTTAATAATATAAAAAATAATATCAGGAATTCTGCTTCCCAATTCTATTATTATAACCATTAGGCAGCCAATGGATATATTGTTGAGTTGTTTTTCAAATTCAAATCTTTATATTCTAAAGAATTAATTCTAAAACGGCATTCATTGATTGAACATTGAATTGATCAAATAGTGTACTTTTATTGCTCTTATTATCTATTTTCTGTGCTATTGGCTAATAATGTTGGTGGAGACCCAAGGTTTTAAGTGCAAGTATTAGTAACTTACCAATATAGTACCATACTAACACATGCTAACTTATCCATGCTTTCTTTTCTGTCCATTCTGGCAGCTCTTTAATCAATCCAATTTTCCTTGAGTTGGTCCAGAAAAGACCCGTAACAAATGTTTCAACATCAAGTTAAAAGTTTATCTTAATTTAAAGGCTCCAAGTATAAAATACATAGAATGATGATTGAGAGAAAAAAAGAATATTATAAGTAATGGAATATTTTTGATCAACTTAAAATCTGATTATTATTTAAAGGTAATGTGTGATGCCACTCACACTTTGTATCTAGAACACTCGTTAACATGCGGCAACATGCACTTAATAATATAAAAATAATATCAGGAAATCAGGAATACTGCTTCACAATTCTATTATTATAACCATTAGAGAGCTAATGGATATATTGTTGAGTTGTTAATTTTCAAACTCAAATATCTATATTTTAAAGAATTAATTCTAAACCATCTCAAACAATGAATTGATCAAATAGTGTAATTTCATTGCGCTTATTATCCATTGTTTCCTGTGCTATTGGCTAATAATATTGGTGGAGACCCAAGGTTTAAAGTGCAAGTATTGCTAACTTACCAACAGTACCATACTGACACATGGTATTCCTGCTACTGTCAGCATAGTAGAGCAAATATATCATACCATAATGAATTGAGGACTCAGCTAGTACCGGTCTCCACTGAATATCTCGGATCAGATTGGTGACTATGTCCTAGGATATGTTTAGGACCGTGATCCCCTAACAACAGGTTAGTCCGGGTAGGTATCGCTTGATGCAGACCAGCCGAAAATGGGATAGTGACCATGACAATCTGGCAATCAATCATCATGCTCTCAAAAAGCCCCCTACCTACCTTTTTCTGTCATATCTTTTGAATGTGAGGAGGAAAGAGGAAGAAGAGGAAGAGAGGTCAGCCACAGCCTTCTCCAAGCCCAAACTTAGCATACATCTAGGTAATTTCCTCTCCCACCTTTTTCTTCTCTGCTACTAAAATGCTCAAAATTCATTAAAAATCACGCCAAAAGCCTCATCTAACCTTAAACAAACGGAAAAAAAAACTAAACAATATTAAAGGCATCAAAACTATTAGCAAAAAATGAAAAAAGGGGTCCCATATGCTACAGGGACACCACAATAGTTTTTTAAACCTTGGTAATTACATAGAGATACTGATACAATACACTATTTATGATGGGTATGGACCAGTATGCACCAATAATTCAGTCTATTGTTAAGACAAAGCAATATTCAGATATGGGTTTTCAATTTTTTTCAGCATGATAATGGTCTGTCATAACATTAGAACAGCTAATGGTCTCTTAGGAGATGTTACATAGCTATAATGACAACAATGAAACCATGGTTACATGCAATGGTTGCATCATCAGTTCTTTGGAAATTGTTTGAATGTATTATGCAGGTAAAAAAGAAGTGGATGAAAACCATAAGCAGCCACCTATCCCTCTATCATGATTTCACAAGCTCTAATATCACCTGCACACGTTGAATTTCAATCTCACCACCAAATCAGTTTACCCTAATGCAAACGAATCATGGAGTGGAGGATGGAAACGAAGTGCGTTCATGATTAAAAGTCAAAATTTAAACCCCTAATGGCTCCAACAAGATACATTTTGGTTAGTCCTTTTATTCCTTAATAGTAAGCTCCATCATTTATTTTCTCATTTCTACTGTTTTATGAGCGACTGAATGTGCAGGATTGGGCAAAGAACCATTAAATCATGTCTATTCACTTGATCAGGGTTATTTGGACACGTAACATGGGTTTCAAGTGTCCAATTATCTAGAAGAATCTGACACAAGAACTTCTTAAAATTGGGCACACACATCTTTATCCTATATATGTATGTCAAAATATGTATTAATGCTTACATATAATAAAAGATCAGCTGCATTTATGCTCCTTTACTTAATAAAATTTAATAAAATAATGGTTATTATGATGTTAGAATTAAAATAAAAGTCCTAAAAATATAAAGAATAATAATGGCATCATAATTTGACAGTCATGAAGTGCCCCAACTGTCCAAGTGTCCAACATGTCTAAAAAGCCAAAATTTGGAGTATCCAGGTAACACTACTTCACCAGGCATAGCTGGATTCTAAAGAACTACAGATACATACATATATTATGGATGTATATTATAAATTTGTACATAAATTTGTTTTTTCATTTGTTTGTACATATATATATATACATATATATAAGTTGCCCTGAATATATAACACTGATACATATATACCCTCAATTGTCATTGATAAATTACCTCTCTACATAATTTGAAAATGCAGGCAATGTTATACTTTATAGAATGAGTCAAATGAAGGTAAATGTAAAGCTAAAGCCAACAATATGATATCCTAAGCCAATCATATCCTTTAGCTAAGCCTAGATCAAGTACAAGACACCAGACTAAGCAAGTGAAACTTGAACCTAGAAGCAAATGACCAGTCCATCTGTCTGATAACAGTAATGGGAAAAATTAGTCAATCCACATTATTCTCTTGACAACGCTGTTGAACAAAAAGGTCCTAAATGTATATCTGGATATGGATATTACATGGCACCTTAAGATTCCAAAGTTCTCCCATATATAAAAAATGCTTAAAGGGTGAGAGAAGTCATAACAAATATCAATCAATAAAAATACTCTGGGTCCCCATTGCTCTAGTACGACCACAACAATTATCCAACTTATCCACTAGGACCATGGAGAGTCGACCCCAACTAGTTTGGGATTAAGGCTTATTTGAGTTGAGTAGAACCACCATGAGCGTGGAATCTAAGCTACCCATGTCCTATAACTCTTTCTCAAGAAAAGATCAATCCTGAAAATAAGGACATTTACCACCATTATCCCCTTCCTTTCACCAACTTCACTGAAGTTATGGAAATCCCGACCCTTCTTATATGCATTAAATCATATCAAACATGATCTGTCAAAAGCTAATCTTATATCATGTGTGTTGACCCAATGGATTGATTTTGATAAATTCAACTAATGATTTTGTGTTATTGGAAAAGTAAAATTTATTTTATAGGAAGCAAAATGAGGTTAAAAAGTTAGAGAAGCCTAGAAGAACAATTCTTAAGGTTGGAGAAGTTTTTGAAAAATTTTGGGAGATTTTGAAGTGGACGAGTCGGTCCCAGCTCAAGTCGAGTTGATCCCAGAATGGCCGCATGCAGAAAATAAAAAGTAGTAAAAATCAGCTTTCTCACAAGTCGACCTTAGTAGATCACGAGTCGACCCCAAGCAAACTCGAGTCGACCCCAACAATGACCACAGGCGAAAGATAGAGCACAGAGAAAATGAGCAGTTTGTTGTGTTGACCCCTCAAGAAAAAGAGCCGACCTCTGAAGATCACAAGTCAACTTCTGAAGAAGTCGAGTCGACCTGTCTGCGCCTGACAACAGTAACGGTTAGTTTTTCTGTGAAACCAAAACGGCCATATTCACCTCCAACGGCTCCTTCAGCCTCTCTAACGGCTAGAAACGTCTTCCAACTGCATTTTGAAGATATAAATGCATGATTTCACCCAAGGAAGACAATAAGAAGAGAAGGACTGAAGAGAGTGAGTGTATGAGGAAAAAGAAAAGAAATTCAAGTTAACCACAACTTCTTGAGCTTCAAATTGAGGATCAATCTGAGAAGTGACCCTTTAAAGCCTTCACCCACTTTAAAAAGAGCTTTCGAATATTGAGAGAGAGAGCTTCAACTTTCTATCATTGAGTTTTTCCACAACATCAAGAGCGAGCAAGAAAGGAAAAAGGGAAAGAGCTGAATTCTGTTCACCAACATCCCAACTTTCAAAGCAATCAAACTTTAACTTTAACGACATTAATCCAACCTTTGTAAGGGTTACTTTGTATGTATTTTCTATCTTTCTTTTGTGCATGAGATTAGAAAATCTCATGTGGTGTTTCTTGGTATGGCTAACACTATGAAAAATTAGCAACCTTGTAAGGTTTGGTTATACCCGTGAAACAGCTAAAATACGGTCGATTATCCCAAAAAAATCGACTAAATTTTGCTGAGCTTGAAAATCAGCAAGAAATTCCTAAGGTTGGAACTCCAGGTTGGGTTAGCTGTACCAGTAAAACAGCTTGGTTTTGATTGATTGCTAGAAAAAATCAACTGGATTTGATTGTGAACAACAAAAACAATTGAGTTGTAATCTTGCCTATAGATTATAGTGAAATTTCTAGGAAAAAGCCTTGGGCAGTGGATGTAGGAGCTGAATTTGGCTCCGAGCTACTATAAAATCTTGGTGTTTAATTTGTTTGAGCTTATTATTATTTTCTGCACTAGATTATCATTCATTTTATTGTATATACTTAAATTTTAGATTTGTTTTACTTAACAATTATTTAAGCTTATAAAAAGTTTTGAAAACCCAATTTACCCCTCTCTTGCGTTGTCATCTTGGGCAACAATTGGTACCAGAGTAGGTGCTCTTGTAACTTTTGAAGACCAAATTGTCTAGAGCTCAAGATCCATATGGCAATCTTAGGAATGTCTTTTGCTAAAGGACTCCTTTATTAGGCCTCCTCTTTTTAGCAGATTTGATTACGATTATTGAAAGGCTAGAATGAAAATTTTTATTCAAGCACAAAGCTATGATATATGGAATATAAAAGTACATGGGCTACACATGCCTACTAAAACTATAAATGAAATTCAAATTCCCAAATATGAAAGTGAATGGGATAATAATGAAAAGAGATTAGCTCAACTAAATGCTAAAGCAATGAATATACTTTATTGTGCACTTAATGAAAATGAATTTAATAAAATTTCTACATGTTCTTCTGCTAAGAAAATCTAGGATAAATTGGAAATAATCTATGAAGGAACCAATGATACGAAAGAATCAAAAATTAATATGCTATCACATAATTGTGAAAGGTTTAAAATGCAATCTTATTAATATATTTATGAAATGTTTTCAAGATTTTTAAATATTATTAATGATTTGAAAACATTAGGAAAATCATATACTAATATTGATCTTGTGAAGAAGATTCTTAGATCTTTGGCTAGGTTGGGAAGCAAACCTGATAGCTATTTAAAAGGCAAAGGATCTAAATGAGCTATCCTTGGAAGAACTCTTGGGTTCCCTCATGACCCACAAGCTGAGCATAATGAACCAAGAAGAGGATAGCAATGAAGGAAAGAGAATCTTAGCATTCAAGTCCGCCAATCAGAAAGCTGGCACAACAATTGATGAATCTGATGCTGAAAATAAGATCTATCCTTAATCACCAGAAAATTCAAAAGCTTTCTAAAGATGAAGAAAAAGCTAGAAGGAAGAAGTGAAACTCAACTGAGAAGGAGCTAAACAAAGAAAGAAAGAAAAGGATGAGAGAAAAGAAAGGTTCGGCTAAGGAGGAGCCAAGCAAGAAAAAGAAGAAGAAAGCTTGAAGCGACAGCGAAGATTTGAGCTCCAAGGAGGCAAAAAAACAAAAGATAAACAACTTTTGCTTTACGGCACAAGAAGCTAAGGTAAAATCTGGATCTCATTCTGATTTTACATTAGATGAATTGCAAGATGCTTTTGAAGATCTTGTTGAATTAAACAATTAGAAAAAAATAGACAATTTAGAAAAATAAACTCCAAACAATCTGAAGAAAAAGACCTATTTTCAAAAGAAAAAGATCAATTAACTACAGAAAATAATGATCTGAAATTAAAATTAGAAAACTTAAATAGTAAGCTTTCAACATTCACACATAAGAAGAAGAAATTAGATCACCATTTATAAAGCATAATTATTTTGGAACAAAAGAACATATGGCACATATTTGTGCTCTTAAAAACAACACTAATACCGAAAATAAGAAAATCTGAGTTCCTAAAGGAACAATAATTACTAGTCAACAAGGATTTAAAAAAATTTGGATACCCAAAATCAAACCTTAATCAACATTAGGGTATTTTGATTTTAACTTGAAATTATTGTAAGAGCTGAAAATTAAATCATGCATATCTGAAAAAAACAAAACCCCTAAAATGGAGCAAAATGAATTCCTAAAAATGAATAAATAATTCTGAATTTGCAAATAAGTTAGAACTGAAATAGTGGATTGATTTTGATGAATCCCTTTGTGTTACCTTACATGCTTTGATTATATGATACTTGTACTTAATGCCATATTACATATTGTAATGTTATAATACTTGCTGAAACTCATCAATTATTAGCCCTTATTTGACTTTAGTTCTATAAAATTTCTTATATTTTTAAAATAAATATGATCTGATACTTTGAAATATGTGTTATCTATATCCTGATACTCGAAATCTTAATGACTTAAGTTGAGCTGCAATGCATAGAAAATACATATGTCAAATTGTTAATCTGAAAGTTTTATTGGAAACTTTTTACAAATCCTGAAACTTTAAAAGAAATGACAAATTGAGGGGGAGAAAGAAAACTTAAGGAGGAAAGATCATATCGAACTTAATAGCATAAATTAAAGACTTCTACAAAAAGGAGAAAGAATAATAAACATATAAAGAAAAAAAGTAAAAAATAATTCTCTCCATAAGCCTCATCTGAAATTTAAATTTGAAATTTATTCCGATACACCTTAATGCTTGCTATTTAGTTGATACATCAAGTGCTTCGATTAAAAATCCAATTGCAATATTTGATGTTTTTAGCACCAATGTAATTAATCTTGAATTGCTCTAATTTAATGAAAAAGGGGGCGAGAGAAAGTTAACTATTGCTAAGTCTGAAATTTTTGAAGCTTAACTCTTGAACCCCAAGTGGTCTGATACATCAAATTTGAATGACTAAAAGCTCTAAATATGATCTTTCTTGCTTGCATCTTAAACTCTTCAATTATCCTGAAATTTGATCGGGACAAACTTAATATAGTTGTAATTTCCTGGACATTCTCTGAATATTAAAAGGTAACTTTTTGATGTTGTCAGAAAGGGGAAAAATTAGGTTGAGTATATGCTTAATTGAATAGATGCTTGAGTTAATCTGAATATTGTATAAAGCATTCATGAAGTATATTTTTAAGGCATATATTTGTTTACTTTATGTTTTACATAAATGAATTAATTATGCATAAATCCTAAAAACACAATATGTTTTATTTTGCATATACTCAAGTTTTGTCATCATCAAAAAAGAAGAATTTTGGAAGATCTTGAAGTGGACGAGTCGACCTTAGAGGATCATGAGTCGACTCCTGCCGAACACGAGTCGACTCCTGCCGAACACGAGTCGACCATAGTACAAGTCGAGTTGACCTCATAATGGCCACAGGCAGAAAACAGATAGTAGTGAAAATCAGCCTTCTCACGAGTCGACCCTAGTAAATCACGAGTCAACCCCAGGCAAACTCGAGTTGACCCTAAAGATAGATGAGTCGACCCCAATAGTGACCACAGGCAAAAGACAGCATAGCGAAAATGAGCAATTTCTCTAGTCGACCCCTGAAGAAGTCGAGATGACCCATCCGCCCTTGACAACAGTAACAACTAGTTTTTTTGCAAACCCAGAACGGCCATATTCACCTCCAACGGCCCCTTCAGCCTCTCTAAAGGCTAAAAATGTCTTCTAACTACTTTTTGAAGATATAAATGCATGATTTCACCCAAAGAAGACAACAAGAAGAGAAAAAAGATTAAGAAAAGTGAGTGGATAAGGAAAAAAAAGAAATTCAAGTTAACCACAATTTTTTAAGCTTCAACTTGAGGATCGATCTGAGAAGTGATCATTCAAAGCCTTCACCCACTTTAAAGAGAGCTTTTCAATATTGAGAGGGAGCTTCAACTTTCTATCATTGAGTTTCCGCACAACATTAAGAGCGAGCAAAAAAGAAAAAAGAAAAAGAGTTGAGTTTTGTTTACCAAGATCCCAACTTTCAAAGCAATCAAACTTCAACTTCAACTTCAACAACATTAATCCAACCATGGTAGAGGTTACTTTGTATGTATTTTCTTTCTTTTATGCACGAGATTAGAAAATCTCGTATGGAATTTTTTGGTGTGGCTAACACCATGAAAAATCAGCAACCTTATAAGATTTAGCTGTACCCATGAAACAGCTAGGATGCCGTCGATTATCCTGAAAAATCGACTAGATTTTGCTTAGATTGAAAATCAGCAAGGAGTTCCTAAGGGTTGGACTCCAAGTTGGTTTAGCCGTACCAGTAAAACAGCTTGGTTTTGGTTGAGTGCCAACAAAATCAATTAAATTTGGTTGAGCCCGAAAAACAACTAAGCTGTAATCTTGATTATAAATTATAGTAAAATTCCTAGGGAGGAAGCTTTGGGGAGTGGTTGTAGAAGCTGAGTTTGGCTCCGAACCAGTATATAATCTTGGTGTTTGATTTG
>JAOXJJ010000639.1:321396-332314 GCA_025769935.1 Phoenix roebelenii | reverse complement strand
AGGGAGGAAGCTTTGGGGAGTGGTTGTAGAAGCTGAGTTTGGCTCCGAACCAGTATATAATCTTGGTGTTTGATTTGTTTGAGCTTGTTCTTATTTTTTGCACTTATTTATCATTCATTTCATTGTGCATACTTAAATTTCAGATTAGTTTTACTTAAAAATTATTTAAGTTTATAAAAAAATTTGAAAACCCAATTCACACCCCTTCTTGGGTTGTCATTCTGGGCAACAGTGTGAGCTTCACCAATCCCTAATCCTAACAGGTATTTCTCCAAGAAAGCCCTACTAATTTCTTCAACAATTATTCCAGTATAATCCCCTGGCACTTCATCATTTCCCAACAAATGTTGTTTACACGAATTACCTTTTTTGAACTTACATCTGATCATTCTGAAGATTTAAACTATGCCACCGCAAATAAAGGTCATTAGAGACAGCTTCAATTGAAGTGTTTATAACCCCTAGATAACATAATCTGACCTTCAAATCAACGAATCTTCAAGGGAGTACAAAGTACTAAACCAGTAAGCCCTTAACATTACACCCAAAACGTTCAAAACAATTAATAGTCTTGCCTTAATCCATGCAAATTTCTGTCAAAGAGCAAATCACTACCCCCAGTGCCATCAAATGCTCAAAGCAAACAACGAAATTAATATAAACAAATTCAATTTGTCATCTTTGTAAAACAAGATGAAACTTCCACATAACAAAGCTGAGTGGTATGCACCCATCAACCTTTTTTTTTACCTCTTGAAACGTACACACGTCCGACATCTTCACTCTCAAGGCAAGAAATATTGGGTCTCGTTGTCTCGTTGCTTAAAGCCCTTTCCTAAACCAAAGAAACCCGTTTGATAGGAGCCTTAAACTAAGGCCTCCTTGGTAATGCTTCTATATTCTATTATTTTTTTAGAAACCCAAGAAGAAAAGTGAATTAAAACGAACACACAGGGATGAAACCTTTTTGTATTTGAGCATGTCTGTAAATTTTTTAGATCTCCTGGTGGCAAAAACTTATTGCTTTCAAAAAAAAAGTGAAAACAAAAGCAAAGAATACCAGAAGTTTTGGCAAATCTTACCTACAACATCAATCTTCATGTGGTATTTAACAAATTTTTAGAGGGAGAAAACATAAAAACAATAACTATGCCAAACAGGCCCTAAATTATCTACAAAAAAGATATAATCCAATTGATTCTACCATTTTAAACTCTTTTGAAACTACCACCTCTTGAAAACATACCATATGTCATGTTAATTCATATTAACATAAACTCTCAAGGTTTACTTTCCAAACAACCAACCCTTTGCTTACTAGATTTGGCACTTCTAGAATCATAGACTGCAGCAAAGTTAATAATACACCAACATTCATGAAAGCATTTACAATCAAGGAAATGAGGCAAGTCCTCTTTTTCAAGACCCAACCAGCACATTGATCGATAAGCCAGTATCCAGCTTAGCCAGTTAATCAGCCTCAGATTCCAAAATTATTCTTCTTGGAAAAGGGCAACCAACATTGCATCAAGGCTACTCAATCTAGTATGTGAGTCAGTGTTTTGTTTTCCTTTTCTGAGGGTAATGAATCAGTGAGAAACAGTCATAAATGACAACTAGGGGTCTCCTTATATGTCTGTGCATGATGTCCCATGGCACATCAATACCAATATGCTAGATCTACCTTGAGCCCCATGACAACCCTCTCTGCTGACTTCTATAGTTAGCTCCATGCAAAACCATTTTCACCATCCAGTTAGGTCTATTAAAATAAACATTATATAAAAGTGAATATTCAGAAGAGTTTTATTTTCATCACCTCCAAGCCTTACATTTATTATCATACAATCATCATCATTCACTTCAGGGTCTACAAGCACTAATGCATGTCAATATTGGAGCAAGCCCAATAATCAAATTCAAAGCTTTCTCCACACAAATTCCTAAATCACTTCACACTTTAAGATTTAATTTAAATAATAATAGTATGTTCATGTTTATTAGTCCATCATTCTCAATCAAATCTGCAAGCCCATTTCATCAAATCAGCAATTGAGTTTTCAGACTCTTGTATGCATGTCGGCGGCCCAGGTTCCATCTTTCAAAATCCTTTATGCATACTAAGTTCTCAAGTGAGTTTGGTCCAATAAGATATCAAGTCTGGTCAAGCATTTATTTTGTTGACCTATGGAACAAGATGGAAGTCAACATCACAGGGTTTTCAACAAACTGACTGCCCTTTTTATTAAAACAAAGATACACCTGAAAAAAGGATAGGTTGGATGGGTGGGGCATGTGTGCTGAAGAGGGAAGGGGGAAGGGGCGAGGGTAGCGGATAAATAGAAGCAACTTGCACATGAATCCGTAAGACAGCCAATGCACTAAGAGAACATTCTCAAATCTCGATAGGAAAAGAAAAAAAAAAGTTAAGCAAAATAAACAGAAAAAAGATATATCCACAGGAAATTTGTGTTCCACCTTACATCAATCCCTGTCATATATCTACTCTATATATTCACAGCAATTAAAATGTTCAAGTCCTAATCATGCTTCATTCCTCCATATAATCTTCCATTTCTATAATATCAAGATATTCTTATGACTGCATCAAGCAATTAAATCTGCTGGATCACCAAGTTCTCTCTCTCTCTCTCTCTCTCTCTCTCTCTCTCTCTCTCTCTCCCCCCTCTCAAGTCACTTCCAATAACCAAACCCTCAATCACCTCACAAGAAAACTCTTGAATCACTCAATATTAATCGATAAATAAAACAAGCAGTCATTAAGCAAGTGGGCCCATATCATCCATACAATTTATACTTAAACAACTTAAGATCTCTTCCAGTACTTGGCAAAATAAACACCTATTACTTATTTCCCAAAACCCTCAGAAGCAGTGCATCAGATGCTATACTTCATTAAGGCTTTCTACCCAAGCTCAAGATTTTTTCTCATGTTCATCCTCAAATCAAGGCCTTGCATTGGACAGAATCTTAGGAGGACATAAATTGCTAAAAGAAACAACTATAGATTGCATGTGTAACATAATAAATCCATCAAAGCAAGCACATAATAATTGAGTGAACTGGAAAGGGCCTCATTCATTTATTAAATGTAAAAATGTACTGAACAGGCAAGATTCTTATATTGCGCTAGAACTCACAAAAAAATTAATTGCACCAAACACCAAATGGAAAATGCCTAAACAAGTGAGTCATAACATGCATTTTCCTAGCAATAAATTTCACACCATAAAGTAGGTAAAATCCAAGATCCCGGAGTTAATAATTACATGTTGCACGCAATCAAAATATTTGGCAACTTAAAATAGGGTTGTGATATTTAAAATATGGCATGCCCTCAAGAATAAATGTGGACAGCAAATGAAGGTCTCAAGAAAATGTAGAGTAGCTTAGTTTGGACCTGAATTTGCAGCACAAGAAACTGATATATTGGTATCATTCGGAAGACTGTTAATATGACTCCCTATAGCCCTCCCATCACTTGTCTCTGTAACTGAATGAGTTTGAGCGCTATTCGAGGCAGAGGTTCCAGATGCTCCAACATTTTCTCTTGTTTCGAGGCGCTCTATCATGCGTGACACAGTGGCAATTCCAGCATTAACCTCTCGCCTGACTTCAGAACCAAGATCTGCTATAGAAGTGCTTCGGGTGAACAGCCTCTCTTTCCATCCTCTCGTACTCTTAGTTATTGACTCTTTGTATCTAATATGAAACAAATACAACAGCATTTTATTTACAATCATTACCAAACTTTTGAGCACAAACAAAAATTCAAACTACCTCATTGAGACTGCACTGAGGCGAGATTTTAAGGACTCTGAAAATGAATGGAAATCAGATGGTCCTGCTCTATCCTGGCTGACTGGCATAGACTGACCAGCAAAAATCCTGTTATAAAGTGAGCATCCAACATTGTCTTAATATCCAGAAGAATAGAAGTGTATACAGAAAACACAATATGTAACCTCAATAGGTCCCGAGAAGTACCGGGGACTGTTAGCAGCAGCAACACTATTTCCAGATGGCAAGGTAGCAACTTGATCAGCTTGACCTGTGCTTACCTCATCCTGGTGTATAGATTCCACTTCTGTAGCAGCAAGGGGAATTGATGGAATAGCAGCAGTGATAGCTGGGGCTGGTTCATTTTCCCTTCTATGAGCAGAAGATGCAGATACAGAGCCAATAGAAGGTGCACTTGAAGGCCCTGAGAAAACAAGAAATTGTGATCGCCCCTGAGATGCTGACCTACCCTGCGGACTCTCTCTTCTAGCAATGTGATGTGCTCTACCCATTGCAGCAGCAGCATTTAAGTGTTGAATAATACGCACTTCAAGTTCAGCATCATCCGCACCGACTGGCAACTATACAGGAAGTTGGAGGGGGAAACTTGAATAAATTGATAGCACTTATGAAATGAAACAGAATAATCAATGGAACACGCACATGCTGCAATTCAAAATCTCCAAGCATCGGGTGATGGAAAATGGTAGCATGGCGCGATCGATTAACTCTGATGCTCCTCTCTTGTTCCACAGCCTCAAGTAGTTCCTGGCTGTTATTATTGGCAGCAAAATGGTATCAAGAAAAGTATTTAATTAAGACAGTAAACTATTTGATGAGAGAGTCGAAAACATGTTAAATGAACCTTGTAGGATCTTTCAAGCTAATGGACTGCCAACACATGGGGCATTGCGAGCTTCTTTGGCACCTGGATCCACAACTTAATTAGCATGGCATACAATTAGAAGGGAAACCCAACAAAATGAACTGCATGTATAGATTGGCAACCGAAGGCTGACAAAGCTGTACCACTTTATATAAAAAAGCATAAAAAGGCAGACTTATTGTGTCATCAACCATTCATTGCAAGTTTATAGTACCAGGTAACCTCCAAACCTTGAAAGTCCTATAAGCAGGCAAGTATTATGAAAAAGAAAAGAAAAGAAAAGAAAAATGAAAAAGGATGGATATGAACCCCTTTTTATCCATCGGAAGTTACTTTCTAATGAATGCTATATCAAGAACAAACAGCATAACACATTCCAATTCTTAAGAGAACAACATGGAGCACATAATGGCCGGTCTCCTCCAGTCATGGATCATTATATGGTTATGGTGCAACTGCTTTAGTGTAAAAAAGAATGACACCGTGTAACGTAATTACTTAATCAAGTTAAAAGAACAAAAGAAACTTTAAAGAACATCCTTTCCTTGATTTGTAAAAAACTGTACATAGTATGCTACAAAGAGAAAATTTCACTAATCCAAGCAATAATTAGGGGGAGCGATCTAAATATCAATACATGAATAAAATGATCAACTAAAATATCAACATATTATGTATCAAGATTTAAATGATTATCACTCAACAGGAACAGGTAATTTTTACAAGAGTGGTACATTTCAAACAAACATAAAAATTGTAAGAAATGTCTTCCTTTATACAAAAGAAAGAGTCCCTCATGACAATTTGTTCCCTATATTTATATATTATTGCATACTTCTGAATGTTGAAAAGAGAAGAGGAGAAGAAGGAGAAGAATTTTACAACATGCATAGACCAGCTGAGAAAGTGAAAGAATAAATCCAAGAGCCTTCTCTTTTCGATTGGTAAAAACCTTATGCAACATTGCATATACCAATTAAAAAAAAAATCGATAACACATATCACGGCTAGAAGGGAAATCCAAAAACAATGATGGCATGAAGGGCATACGCAATCACCCATAACAGGAAGATGTCTACCCAAACATAATTCTTTACCTGGCAATTTCAAATTATCAACAATTCAACAGAACAAAAGACCGCATTGGCCCCAGATATAGAAGTATCAAATAACAACCAGTCACAATAAAGAAGAAAATACCATTCAAGAATGCACTGAAGATGGAACTCATGCTTGCAACCAGTCGCCTGAACAATCAACAAAGAATAAATGCTAAGAACAGTCTAAACAAACATAAATGGCAACCAAGACACCAAATCATCAATATGAGATGGGATAGTTAAAGATCATCAAATGCACACCGCCGAAGGGTTGCTGTCGCAGAAGGCCTCAAGGCATATGCTGCAAGCATCATCGCAGGCATCTTGGATGCCCCCTTCAACGAACGCGGCTGCAGATGACAGATGGCTCTCCATCTTAGCAGTGTCCTCCATCCTAACCCCCCCGCTCCCCCCAACCCCTGAGAAAGAAAGTTGGACAGGTACCTCCATAAACAAAAAAAAAAAAAAATAACGCGCACAAAGGCTGTAATTTATATGCCAATAGATGTTTCATCTTCCTGGGACCCGGTAACTTTATCGATAAAACCGATAATCAGTCACCAAACCAAACCAAAACCAATAACGGTGCCGCCTTTATTAAAAAATATACATTATTTTCCATAAAGATTTCGTCTTTATAAAAAGAAACCCGATATTTCGAACATGCATGCCAATCTAATCTAAAATGCATAAAAATTGGCAAATGATCATAGAGAAAGCCCTAAACAAAAAAAAACGAAGAGATGGAAAAGCGAGGAATATAATTTCATCCAGACGAGTCAATAGAACGCAGAAAAGATCAGAAAGGGCAAGAACTAGAAACCAAAGCATACCTACAGCGAATTTCCCTGGATTAGGGTTGCAGAATCGACGAATCGGCCCTGCTAGCTAAAGGTAGACCTCGAAATCCATGGGAAGGACGACAGTGTTCCAGGGGATGTGACATCTAGGGCGAGAGGAGATAGAGAAGAGAGGAGAAGGGAAAGGAAGGCAGCCGCGTCTCCCTCTTTCTCCTCTTCTTTTCCCCTTATCTCGGCTGTGGAAAACAAATAAAACAAAAAGGAACACCTTTAAAGCACTCCGTATGGATATGGTTATCGCCGGGTAGAGTTTAGAATGTTGTCGAACAGCTTTTAAACTCTCAATTATCTATTAATTTATAATTGGTTAAATGATTCTGCTAATAATTCTATGTTAACGAACTAAACAAAAATTGGTATCCACCAATAAAAATATAACAAGAAATTTTAACTATTTCAGAACTCATGGTAACGATATTCTCCAAGTTATTGAAAATTTATTGACTGATTATCAATTTTTTGTTGATCAAAATAGTCTCCATAAATGAACCAATCAATAACTGATCAACAATTCATGAATCCTACTGAAATTTTGGGATTTGTTTCAGTTATTCAGAATTAATGCGAGAATTATGTCTTGTTGTTGGTGGCATTATTGCCTTGATTATTGTACTTAGCTGTAAGTATTTTTACATAAAATAGTATTTAGCAAGATGGAGGGATATTAAAAGTATGCATGTTGGAAAAGTCCAAGCGGACAGCTCTCTCCACACCTCTCAATTTTCTACATATCAAAGCTCCAATGGTTTTGATCCTTCCTATTTGATCTTGAAAATAGATTATGCGCGTCAAATATAAAGATAGATTATGTGATGTGGATGTACGGTGTAGTATTTTGATTGGGAAATGAAGATGGTTGGTGTGAGGTGCAACTATTGCATTTTTTTTTTCTTATTCCCAAAGGAAATACTAATCCTAGTTTGATAGCATGGTTTAAACTTGTGCAAATTCACCCCAACCGGCCCTTCCAATCCTAGACACATTTCGATTTTTGCCGGCTTGAGCCTAAGAATTTGGCTTGTTGAGCTAGACCAGGCCTCAATTTTCCAAGCTCAAATAAAATTGGATTGAGCTCGAGCTTGCTATTTTTTAATATGGCTTGGCTCAAAGTAGCTTAAAACCTTTGTGTGTATGTGTGTGTATATATATAATATTGATATGGTTCGAGTTCGCTATGTTTAAAATTTCAGTTGACAGCTCAATCTGCCAATCAAACGACGATATGCGTCTAATGAAATCAATAGCCAATCAAATCTTTGAACAGTCTACGTGATCGCTTATAACTCGGCGCGATCTTAATGTGTCCTAAAAGGAATATCATAACCGATCATATCAACAATTAAGAAAAGCGTCTGATCATGGCACATCTGAAAAGAATATCCTAACTGTCCTGATCAACGGTTTGGAAAAAAGCTCAACTGCTCATCAACAAATCGTGTAATCCTAACTGCATAAATTTGCATCCTCTCCTCTATAAATACCAAGCACCGGGACCCTCAAGTATGACGAGAAATCGGAATTTCATACTCTCGTACTTCTATCTCTCTTCATCTCTTCTGTTCTCTCTTGAAACTTTACCTGACTTAAGCATCGGAGGGTCCTCAACTAGACACATTTCGGCGATCCTTTGATCGTTTTCTATAGTTGCAAAACAACCCCAGTGTCGTCGACGTTTTTTCAACTTAACCAAGCAGTGCAGCTCGTCCATCCATCAGATCAGGTTTTGAGTGGCAATGATTGGCACTAAAGTTCTATGAGGTTTCCTTAGAGATCCAAGAGAGATGAAATCTAGACAAAATAATCACCATTCAACCAACCAACCCTAATAAGATTCTAATGACTCCCAACCTAACACTCGGCGTTCATCGACTCCGCAACCATCTCCTGAGGCGGTAATAGCCGAGTAGTTTAATCTACTCATCCAACAAATGCAAACTCTAACGAAGGTAATTCAAGGTATGCAACGTCTAAACCAATAAACTACTAGAGCAGCAAGATAGCTTGGCACAGCATATCGGTCGCCGCCCTGAGAACTCTCGTCGTCACCAAGAAGATGGTCTCCCGGCGCTCATTCCGAAATGGCAACAGCCTAAGAGATTCGGAGTCTCCCCAGCCAAAAAAACTCCCAAAGAGAGGCTAATCTCGATTGAAAGATTGGAGAGATGAACAATAAGATTTCAAGGCTTCAGCCTTGGGAGAGAGGCAAGCCAACTAGGGAGAATATTTGGAGATTACAACTGATTCATTATTATCCAAGACGATCATGGACAAACTATTGCCGAGGAGATTCAAGATGTCCTAGTATAAGATGTGTGATAGCACCTCAAACTCGATGGATCACCTCGAGTGCTTTAAGGCTCTAATGATGTTATAGGGAGCAATTCATGTGGTTTTATACCGAGCTTTTCTAGCCATTCTAAGGAAAGCAGCTTGTCTCTAGTACTCTGATCTTCGACTAGGATCTATTCATTCTTTTGATCTACTCGACCAACAATTCATGGCTCACTTTATAGCAACCAAAGGTTGAAGAAAGACACCATCAATCTGTTCATGTTGAAGCAAAGGGAAGACGAATCTCTCAAGAGTCACTTCAACTGCTTTAATATGAATTGGGAGGGGGTGGTATTAGGAAGAAATTCTCCTAATCCCTTTCCTTGTTTAACATGGCAAGAAAGGATTATAAAAGAGGAGGAGGCGTGAGGCATGAGAGGTGTTCTCCCCTTTTTTCACGCCATGAAGCAATGAAGTCTTCTTCCTCTTCTTCATTAGCTGCATGGAAGAACACAGAGAGGAAGGTGTTCCTCTCTTCTCTCCTCCTTCTTGGTCCAAGGAAAGGACTCTTCCTCCTTCTTCCTTCTTCTTCCATGGCAAAGGAAAGGAAAGAAAGTGTTTCTTCCTTCTCCTTCTTCCTCCTCTTAAGAGCAATCAAGAGTTGATTGCTTAGAGAAGTTCCAACTATTAAAAGAAATCTCTACAAGAGTGTTAGCACATCGGTGAGATCACCACCTTGATCGATCTAGATCTTCGTATGGATACCCGTAGAGGCAGGATACTTGTGCGGCTTCAAGCGAACCCGACTTCCACGATCATCAAATAGTGGTGAAAATCTACCCACTTAAAGGTAAAAATATGATCTTTACTATTGCTTTTATTATAGTTTTTAAATTAATTAAGTTTTAATTTTAATCTTTCCTTTTGAATTCATAACTTTCTGAGTTTATGAACTTAGAATTTTTTTGAATTCTACCTTCCCTAGGACGTTCGTGTGATGAACGACTTCGCGCGTGTATTTTCGCTATGATCGTCGCAACGCATACGAGGGTAACCCAGCATATAGAAAATTGACAATGAGAAAAGGGAGCGCCGTGCAACAAGCATTCACTTGAGAAGCTAGAACACCACCGACCCACGACAAAGGTCATTAATACTATCTCCGAAAAACTTGCAATAGGAGGGTCGAGTTCATCGGCCAGAAAGACTTATGCTCAAGCAGCTCGAGTAGAAGATTTAGCTCCGAAGAGACCATGATCTAAGAAAGTCATATCATTCTCGGATGCAGACTTGGAGAGGGTGCAGAACCCCCATGACGATGTAGTTATAATTTCTCTTACATTAGCAAATTATGATGTAAGAAGAGTTTTAGTAGATAATAGAAGCTTTGGAGATATCTTGTTCTTTGAAGCATTCTAGAAAATGAATTTATTAGTAGATTGGCTAAGAAGAATTGACTCTTTTTTGATTATTGCAACGTACGAGCGAGAACAAGGCTGCAAATTTCAATTTTTAATTTTTAGTTCTTCAATTTTTCTTTATTTTTAACACGGCTGAAATTTCAAATATTTACAGATTCAAGGACGACAAAAAGTGGGATCAGTAACGAGGAAGATCAAGATCAAATTTTTGGATTCCCGGAGTGAACGAACTCCGGCCGTGAGTATTTAAATTAATTTTCCTATTTTGTTCATACTAGTTCTATTTTTCCTAGATTAGAATTTTACTCTTGTTTAAAAAAAATTAATTAAAAAAAAAATTTAATTAACATAATAATAAAAATAATAAAAAATTAAAAATAATTTTTTTATAGTTTGCTTAATCAACTATTCAAATGCAATTTAATGTCATGACATAAAATGTTAAAAATCTTCTTGATTGTTGCATATAGTATAAAGCATTTGCATAAAATAATCTAAGGGCTGAACCCATTAAAAAGATAAGGTCGGGATTTCATCACTCGTCCTTAGCCCAAAAATCATCCCAGTGCATAAATATCC
>JAOXJJ010000639.1:307090-321296 GCA_025769935.1 Phoenix roebelenii | reverse complement strand
GAAGATGGATCGGAAGAGGAGTTGAGATGCTTTGCTTGCTGGTTCCCTTGGCCTCTTCCTCCTTCGTCACACGGCCGGCTGTCCTCTTCTCTTCTCTCCCTCGGCTGAGAAAAATCGGAGAAAGGACTGCGGTTGTTTGGAAGACCTCTCGTTTTTCTCTTCTTCTCCCTCGGCTGAGAAAAATCGGAGAAAGGACTGCAGTTGTTTGGAAGACCTCTCGTTTTTCTCTTCTTCTCCTTCTGCTCCGTGTCCTCCCTCCCCTTTTATAGACACCTTAAGCCTGTTGAAGGTGTGGCTGGGAATACGGATCAGAGTCGCAGCTGAAACGCATGAATTTGAATGCAGAACCCGTGGCCTCCCTCGTTTGCTTGAGATGCGGGATGAATGAAGTTGAATCAACTTTGGGAGATCGCAGAAGCTGGAACGCTGCTGAGGCGGAATGCGGATAAGATGCTTTGGATTTCCCTTGCTGGCGTTGGGATGTTGAAACATAGACGAAACCGTTGGGAAATTTAAAAGACTCCTCAGATGGCTGATGGGGAGAATGGAATGCGGCTGAAACGCGGACTGTTTGGCTTCGGATTCCCTCGCTGGATGCGGATGATATGCCACGATGCTTGGAAGATCCACGGTCAGTGGGATGAAGGAAACGTGGATGACCGTTGGGAAGCTCCTCACGGCCGCTGGCTCGAACGGATGGAATGTGGCGACGGTTGGAAAGCTGAGAAGAAGATGACTGCTAGGTTTGTTCCAAAACAGAGGAGATGGAATGTTGCCACGGACGGTTGGAAGACTTTGACGCTAGGAAGTTGCTGGGAAGCGGATACTTGGTTTGAGAAGCAATTGAATTGCTTTGGGACTCTCGAGATGGCTCGGGAACACTTGAAGATGTTGGAAATCACTTTCTTCAGCCCGTTGACGTGGATACATGGGAATTTTAGGAACCGTTGAGTCGCCTCATCACGGACACTGAAGAATTTATTGAGCTCGGGCTGATAGGCATTGGGCTGAAACCCAGCGTTATTGAATCTCTTGAATTACTTGCACTCAGACAATAATAAAACATTAATTAATTAATTTTATTAATAAAGATTAGCTATAATACTAATTAAGATATTACAAAAATTTCACTTTTGTACTCTCATCAATTATTTTTTTGGAGATCCTGTATCGGTGGAGGGAGTAATCACCCTTCCGATCATAGCTAACCAAGAACCTCGACAAACGACCATCATGCTAGACTTCTTGGTCGTCAAGCTTCCCTCAGCACACAATGCAATCCTTGGTCACCCTAGATTAAACATGATGCACATTGTGGTATCCATTTACCATCTAATGATGAGATTCCCAACTAGTAATGGGATTGGCAAAGTCAAAAACGACCAAGGGTGGCCCAATAGTGCTACATGGACACCCTCGGGAGAAATACCAAACCTCAGGAGATATTGCCCATCAAAGGTCTAGACGTCCGATATTTATAAGAATAACATGGAGAACTAGCCAAGGAACTCATCTCCATCCCGATTTTTGACTAGGGAGATAGTCGAGAAATCTAGATTGGCTCATTGCTTGATGTGAAAACAAAGAACTAACTCATCCACTTCCTTTGCTCCAATGTCAATGTGTTCACCTCATTGGCCATCAACGTGTTAGGTATAGATCCTACTGTTATAATGCACAGGTTAAATATAAACCCCAAACATTGGTTGGTACATCAATAAAAGAGAAGCTTCATCCTTATGCGACAGCAAGCCATTGATGAAGAGGTCGGTAAGCTTCTGGAAGCCAGGATCATCCATGAAGTTGACGACCCGGGATGTATCACCAATGTGGTGCTCATCAAAAAGGCTAATGGACATTAGAGAGTCTGCATTGACTTTACTAACCTTAATAAAGCCTGCCAGAAAGATAGCTTTCTACTCCTAAAGATCAACCAACTTGTTGATGCCACCTCAGGTCTCTAGTTTTTCAGTTTCATGGATGCATTCTCGGGATATATAGATTAGGATGTACCACGAGGATGAGGAGAAAACAATTTCATCACTGATAAGGGATTATATTGCTATTGGGTGTGTCATTCAAACTGAAGAACTCCGAAGTTACATATCAACAACTAGTCAATCAAGTATTTAAGGATTAGATCAGCCAAAATATAGATGTTTACATGGACGACATGCTCAAAAAGAGCCAGAAGGATGAACATCACATCACTGATCGACATGAAGCCTTCCAAATCTTGAGGAAATACAATATGAAGCTCAATCTGAGCAAGTATGCATCCAGAGTTACCTTGGAAATTTTTTTGGGCTTCATGGTTATCTAGCAAGGAATTGAAAAAAAGTCAAATATAAGAAATACAAAAAGGGAAGAAAAGATGGAAATGGAAAAAGCTTTTAAAATGGAAAATAAGAGAAGCAAGCAAATATAAAATCTCTACAAATGGTACTTTGAAATCCTTCTTAAATAGTCATGTTATTACATCAAAAAGGAGGAGAAATTTATATTGTAGCTAAAGCAATTTCAATCAAGCATAAAGAGCGAATGATATAAAACAAATATAAACTCAATTTTTACTCAATGAATTTTGTTAACAAAAATTCAGATGTTGTTCATGTTTATTCCTTCTATCTGAATTTTGAAAATATATACTTTGTTCTAAAAGATATTATTATTGTTTACATCATTTTCTTTTGGAACTCAAAGATTTTGTCATCATAAAAAAGAGAGCAATTGTTGACCCTGAAGGGTTGATTTTGATGATGCAAAAAAATCGAGTAAAAAGTTGGCTAATCTTTTTTTTGAGTTTAATTGATTAATTTCATAAAGCAATAAAGAAAGCCTTCAGTTACTCTCAGAAGAAGATCAGTTATCTGAAACACTACATAAAAAGTTGAACTCCAAAAGGCCATGAAAATATTCTGTAAAAGCTCACATACAAGATAGAGAATTTCATCCTGAGCTACCTTAAGAGTCGACCTCAATCTTGCAACGAGTCGACTCCAGTACAATGTTGTTGTCTAATATACCTTCACGAGCCAACTCCAGCAGATCACGAGTCGACCTAGATCAATCTGAGAAGACAGACAGAAAATCATAAAAATTCAACGAAGTGGCGAGTCGACCCATGCAATTCATGAGCCGACTTTAGACAAACAAGAGTCGACCTCAGAAACAGACGAGTCGATCCCAAAATGACCATAGTGGAAAGACAAAAGGCAATGAAAGTTAGTTCATTGAAGAGTCGACCCTTGATAGCAACAAGTCTACTCCTGTCATCTAACAAGTTGAACCCTTAACTAAGAGAGCCGACTTCATAAGTTCCACAGATGAAAGACAAAGCATAGCAAAAATAGAAAAAAGTTCAAGGCGACTCATGAAGATCAAGAGTCGACTCCTAAAAATCTCGAGTCGATCCTAGAAAATAGCAAGTCAATCCCTCTATGCCTGACAATTTTCTTATGAATCTAAATGGTCTTTTTCATCTCACAATGGCTATATTACCTATCCAATGGGAAACGGAAAAAGGAGGAAAAGTGGGGTCAACGAAAAAGTAAAGAGATGCCTCTTGTTTGGTTGGAGTTTTTAAAGAAGAGAGACGAAAAAGTTGTATTTTTGTGAAAATATGATTTTCACGTTTTATGAGAAAGTCTTTCTGATAAGAAACATAAAAATGTTACTTTTCTTACGAATCGAAAAGTTACTTTTCCATGATTCGAAAATCGAAAAATTTTTATTTTTTTCTAAAAAGACCCTTCAACTATCACCGACCATCCATCATTTGCAATCCCTTCCCTCCAACCCTCCTCCATCGTAATAACTCAAGCCCTAGCACCGCTCATCTTCTCCGGCTCAAAGGAGTTCGATTTCTCGCTGGTACCCCAGTCTACAATGTGGTTGTCACTGAATACATTACCTCGTCGTCATTATTGTTCTTCGACGAAAGGTTTTCCGCCAAACTTCCAAATTTCTAGAGTTTGCAACATTACTTAGATGCTCTGTTTGTTTTTTTCCTTTGACTTTAGATTTTTCTTGCTCTTCTCCTTCCTTCCATTTCCCCTCATCGAGAGTCGTGAGAGAGAGCCAGCAAGTGCTCAAAAGAAAATCAAGAGAGAAGAGAGAGATCCATCCTCCTCCGTTGCCGTCTTCCTCCCTCCGTCCGCCTACCTCAGATCTGAAATCAAACCTCGCCGGAACCCTCCCATCGTTGAGCTCCATCCTCCTCCATCACCATCTTCTCCCCTCCCTTCATCCATGTCTCATCGACCCATCCGTTGAGCTCCATTCATCACTGGAACCGAAACTAGACCTCGCCGGAACTGAAATCAAAAAATCTCATCCGTCGTCGTCTTCTCCCCTCCCTTTGCCCATTTGTCATTGACACGAGCTCAAGGAAAAAGAAATCAAGAGAGAAGAGAGAGAGATTGGAGTTTTCCTATAGAAAAACCTTGGATCTGAGCCCAACCTTGGTCGAAACCCTCCCTTCGTTGAGCTCTATCCTCATCTTTCGCCATCTTCTCACCTTCCATCATCCATTTCACCGTCTTCTCACCTCCTGTTGCCCACTTCTCTCTATCTTCCTCTTCCCTTCATCTTTCTTGTTTCCAAGAGAGAGAGGCGAATCTTCCTCTTTCCTTCCTTTGTTTCTTATTTTAGAGAGAGAGAGAGTGAGATGCGTTGCAGTCGTATCTTGGATATCGAGTTTGATTTATTCAAGATTTTCCTGTTGATATGTAGATTTTGGTGCCCCCATGGCAAAAAATGTGATTTTTTGTTGGATCTTTTTTGTTGATCTATTGAATCAATGACCTTGTTGGCTTTCGACCGACTGAATTCATTTTCTCCTTGCTTGTTGTTTGCTGCTTTATATTCTTGATTATCTTGTTTTAATGTATTGGATTAGGAGTTGGGCAGATCTGTAGGTTTTATCAAAATTTTGATGTAGATCTGATGGGTATAGCCTAGTTTAAAGTTGTGATGATGGTAGAAATTGTTTCTTCACCGATAGGGGTCGTCGATGTTGTTACTCTCAATTTACTGAAATAATTGTTTGAATGAGAGTCGATTCACGAATGAATCAATGTATCAAGAATGTTTATTTGATAACTAGATTTACTTAGATTTCAACTTCTATAAGGGTAAACTTCTTTCTGTTGATGTGTTAGAACTTTATCTCTGTTCCTTGTCCATTGCTCTCTCTCTCTCTCTCTCTATCAATTTTCCGTTGTTTCACAATAAAAACCTAGTTATCAAAAACTGGTAAGATCTTTCTTCTCTGATCCAAGAGTAAACTTCTATCTATGCGCATGTGCCTCCAAGATTTTCTTCTCCCTTTCCCATTTTTTGTATATATTTTAATACTCTCCATTTTCTATATATCTTTTAGATTTACATCTGCATTCTCTTATTTTGATCAGTCAGAACCAACATATTTGTAGATGATTTAATTATTTGTTATAATACTTTCTGCTTGCTTATGGCAGTTATGGCTCATTTATCTGTTTCTAAAAAGAAGAAGATGGCAATTACCATTTTGGTGATATACATAGAGATGAGGTTGATGATAATGTCCATGATGGCCAAGATTCTTGAAACCTTGGCACGAGTAATGTTAGGATTTCTAGGGAAATGATGTATGTTTTTGATAGAACACTTGATGAGAGGGTGATGAATAGAATAACTAATCTTTGGCTTATGATAATGGAGAGTGATCAAATTTGTATTGATCAACTTAGAATGGATAGGAGGGTATTCTAGAAGCTTTGTGAAATGCTTAAATCGATTGGCAAATTGGAGAGAAATAGAAATGTTCAATTGGAAGAGATGGTTGCAATATCCCTTCACATCCTAGGCCATCACTCAAAAAATAGGATTATGCAATTGTACTTTCGAAGATCGGGTGAGACAGTAAGTAGGCATTTTAATGCTATCTTGAGGCTTCATAGACACTTGCTAAAGTATCCAGAGCCTGTCATAGAAAGTTCAACAGATGAAAAATGGATGTGGTTTTCGGTGAGTTAATATTACATTTTACATTTTTAAAGGCAATATTTTGACCCATATTATATTCATACTTGCATTGTAGAATTGTCTAAATGCATTGGATGGTATCCATATTACAGTGCGGGTCTCAGAGAAGGACAAATAAAAGCATCATTCACTAGCAATGCTTTTAAGCGTCGCTTACTTAAATGATGCAACCAGCAAGCATCAAAAAGTTTGCTTTTCCCACTTGCATTGATGATGCTTCTTCGACATTTTCAGTAGCGTATGTGCATCATATTGTGACACTTATAAGCATTAGCCAAGGATTAAAAAGCATCGGCCTAGGACTAAAAAAGCGTCGACAATGCCCAGTTTTAATGTAGTGCGTGCAATACTAAGCAATAATTGCCGTTCATATCATAGACATATTCTTAATGAGCATTAACCGCCTTTAAATGGACTTCAATGGAAGACATGTGGCTCTTATCCATTGCTCGGTTTAATCCATCTGGCACCTCGCCCAATACTGAGGTCAGGATAACTTTGGCTTATACTAATATTATATTAACAAATATTCAGCACATTAGTAAGAGTTGATGTTTTCCTCCTCACTCTTGGAAGAGGGAATTCAGAATGTTGGAGCATGGAAGGGTGGTGTTGCTGAGAAGGGGAAAGATAGGACGAAATCCAAGTGTATGTATGTTCCTGCAATGCTGTTTTATTTAAGCATGCTAGATCTATAAATATCTGTGTTTAGCAATGAAAGGTCATGTGAAAATTAATGAAACAATATATGTACTAATGGAAGGCAAAATGGATTGTCCTACTCTGACATGGAGTCATCCAATTCTAGCCAAGCCGACCTCAGAGCCGAGCGGGCCGAAGAGGCTCCCTCGACTGAAGATATAATGGCGTCTCGATCCAAGTTCTAGGACACCCTGCAGTGTCGACCGTGAGACAAAGAGGCTCCCTCGACCGCAGGCAACGATGCCTCGACAAGAGCCGAGCAGACCTCGGTCCTGCCAAGAGCCAGGCCGACCTCAGCCCACCAAAGGCCGAGCCGACCTCAAGGGGGAGACCAGGCTGACGTCAGCTCGCCGAAGGCCGAGCTGACCTCAAGGGGGAGGCCAGGCCGACCTCAGCCTGCCGGGTCGACTTCGGCCAGAGCCAGGTTGATCTCAGACCCCGCTGAAGGCCAAGTCGACCTTGGCCCGAGGTCGAGCCAACCTCGACCCTGTCAACCTTTATCCTGTCAAGATCCTGCGGATCCCATGCTCAGGCTGCCGAGCGGCCAGATCGTGCCACATGGAAGACCCAGAGGCTCCCTCAGCAGATCCACCTAGATTGTGGTGTTAAAGACCAGTCATTATGACAGTCGCCTCGGGGGGCAGGGCATTGATGACGGGCCCCTCGTATACCATCAGGTAATGCCTCGGAGTGAGTGCGCACACGACGCATTTACAAAATTTCTTGTCCACTTCCATTTTGGCGAACCCTCAGAACAGATCCAAAAAGATATCTTCCAAATTTTCTGCCCACATGATTGATCTTTGTGCTGTATGCCGCCAATTGATGGCCAACTGATCATGAATCGACTCAAAATTTCAGATAACGGCCGAGACCCTCACCCAATAAAAAGAAGATAGAGAAAGGCCTTCGGTAAGCCATTATAAACTATTTTAAGCTACAAGAGGCCATCTAAGCCACTCAAAAATCTCTCCAAAAGCTCGGCTAACTTAGCCATGAGAGGGCCTTCACTGGAATCCCCGGCTAAGGCTTTGTGTATGTACCTCGAAGCGTAGGAGGTGACCTTCTTTCTCCATCCCAGCCAGTGTCTCCTCAGCTTATTCCGACGTAGTCACCCTCAGGCCAGATTTCAACCACAACATCTAGTGCTAGAGGAAGGGCCTGAGTTGCAATCATGAGGTTGAGGAGCCGAGGAACTTCTAATGCATCGAGGTGCCTGGCATCGACTCTCGGCAACTCGCTTCAAAGCCCCCCACTTGCGTACCGACGGATCAAATTTCTCAGGTTTGGCCAGAGCGGTTTAATCTGCTTGTTCAGCAAGTCCAAACACCCACTGCAGCCGTTTAAGGCCTACAGTAGGCAGGAGTCCAGCCTGCACCCCATCCTTGTGGGTGCAAGTCCATAGGACGACGCTCGCGATATCATTCCCCTGCCAAGCAGGGCACGAGGGTTGGTGAAAGGGAGCATCGCCACTACCGAACCTCCCACCGAGCCTAGTTCCGAAACCAGAAAGGCTTGTCGCACAGCCATCACTCTGAGAGCCTGCGCCCATGCCTGATGCCCCAAGCATGGGAACAACTATTGGAGGTGGGGTCCGCCACAAGCAAGCTCAACTTGGAAGAAGAAGAGGCTCCTGGACAGCCTTAGATCCTACATGTTGATGGCTCCTTAACTCCTGGGGGTAGCGAAGCAGGCCTCACCCTCACCAGCTTGGAGGGAATCAACGGAAGCCATCAAGAATAAATGATGTCCCAGTTTGAGCTTCGGGGGGCCCTGTAGTGTCGACCGCAAGCCCAAGAGCTCCCTCGACCGTAGGTACAATAACGTTACGGCCAGAGGACGGGACGCCCTGCAGTGCTGCCGCAAGCTGAAGAGACTCCCTCGACCGTAAGTACAATGACATCCCGATCCGAGCTTTGGGGCGCCCAACAGTGTCGATCGTGAGCCCAAGACCTCCCTCGACCGTAGGAACCGACAATGATGTCCCGATCCAAGCTTCGGAATGCCCTGCAGTGTCGACCGCGAGTCGAAGAAGCTCTCTCGACCACAGGTAATGACATCATGCTAGAGGGCGGGGCACCCTGCAGAGTCGACCGCGATCCCAAGAATTCCCTCGATCGCAGGAATGTGCAATGATGACCTGGGCCTGAGGTCGAGGCACCCTTGTTAAGTGCACATCTGTGCACATTTTTAGCACTTTTGTACCTAATTTTCTGAAGTTCTCCTGCATATGACTCTTAAAAAGATGTATTTCTTTATTTTGGTTCCTTGTTGTAATTAAAGGTCCTTCTAGGCCAAACCCACCTAAAACCTGGGTCACTCCCTATCTTTCCATCGCATCATCACGATTCATCCCTATTGTTATGGACAAAAGTTCATCTCAACCAATTGCGATCAGGCACATTTATCCATGGATCCCTTCTCTTTGCACCACTCTCACTTTATCACAAAAGAGAAGATCCTTTTAGCATCCAATCCCATGAATAATGGCTGAAGTTGCATGGACACGACTTGGGATAAACCTAGAAGAAAATGCTCAAGAATCCTTTATCGACAAATTGAGAAGAACCTAAGAGATTTGGTGTCAGACATGCATGGAGGCAAAATGTTTCTACATACTGGATTAAGACAATGGAGAAGTTAAAGAAAATAAGATTATTAAAAGTCACAAGAATAAATGACAAGGGATGATCGACCAATTAATTGACAAGAAAAGATACAACTAATGTTTTCTGAGGGTGCGCTTGGCTACGTAAAAAGCACAAGAGGTTCTGCATGTCTTAATAATGACATCCATCGTATCAACATTGTTATTTTTTAGAAGTCACCATAAAAACTCTAAACTATAAAAATAAAAAGTAGGGGTGATAAGAGATGAGAGTACAGATTAATTTACAGATCAAATCTAAAATTGTTCAAGTGACAATAGAAATGATGACCCAATCAAATTGTTTTCATGTTCATTTCGCCTATTCCCAACAGCTATGAAATTAATTCTTAATAATGACATTTATCCCTATTCATGGCTGAAAACACTATTCATATGAACAGTGTTACGTGAAAACACTGTTCATATGAACATTGTTACGTGAAAACACTGCTCATATGAACAGTGTTACAGGATTTTTTTTTGATGTTCACTGTTCTTCTTCCTCCCAGCAGCTTCTTTCGCCCGTTCCATTCCAGCATCCAAGCTCCATTCCGAATCAGCCTCTCAGCATCCCATGGCCAAAGAAGGAAGTCCACGTTCCCAGCTCCCTTCCAGATCAACGATCCCGCATCCCCCTCTTCTAGATTCGAGATCCCCAGCTTCTTCCGTCCGTTCCAAGCAGCATCCATCCTTCCATGGCCCAAAGAAGGAAGTCCACGTCGTCCTCCCGCATTCGGTCTTCCGCAATCTCCCTGCATCGCGTCCTCCTCTTCCCGAGTCCGTGATCCGAGCATGGCCCAAAGAAGGAAATCCAAAAGCACCATCTTCAGCCTCTCCCGTTGTCACAATGCATCCGGATCCCGTGTTCGAGCCATCGATCCAGCCATCTTCTTCAGCCCTCCACGTTCGCAGCATGATCTCAACAGCCTGTGATGCATCCAAAGATTCCGCCCCAAGTCTCCCAGCATCCCACGGCCAGCTTTCCCATCGATCCAGCCGATCGTTTGTGTGCATTCCTCCCTGCGATCAAGCTTCCGTTACCCCTCCATCAGGGGATCCATCGGTTGGCCAAAGGGGGGGGGGGGGGGGGGGGGGGGGCGACCTATTTAAAGAGAGGAGAAGAGGAGGGGAGGGGAGTGCTCGGTTGGGCCAAGAGGAGGAAGGAAGGAGGAAAGCTCTATTTCAAAGAAAAAAAAAGAAAAGAAGAGAGAAAGGGAACAGGGAGCTCTGTTTCAGAGAGAGAAAAAAAAAAAGAAAAAAAAAGAGTTCATTTTCTTTGGAGAGTTCCAATCTTCACTTTATTTTTGTATTTGTCCTTTTATGCAATCCATAAATTTATTTTTATGCAATCTATGTTCTAAGTTTCAGTTTAATTTCTGCAATTTATTTTATGTGTACTGGAAATCTTATTTAAATATTTTTTCTTTGTTGTTTGACCGCTATTTTGCATTAGATTTCAATTACAAAGTTTTCTTTCTTTTCTTTGTTTATTCTTGAATAGAAAACTAGCTCTAGTTGGTTAGAGATGAATCAAATATCCTCAAGAAATTATTTTTTTAAAAAAATATAAATATTTCGATAAATCGAACCTAAAAAGTTTGCATTAGTCAGTGGGTAAGCCCAGTTTAAGTCGTACCTAAAAAGTCTGGCATCACTGTGGTGAAAAATGATCACAATGAGTTAGTCCCTACTCAAGTCCAAACGGGATGGCGAGTATGCATCGACTATAGGAAGCTTAATGCCATGACTAGGAAAGACCATTTTTCTCTACCCTTCATCGATCAAATGCTAGAACGTCTAGCTAGCCACTCCCATTACTGTTTCCTCGATGGTTATTCTGGATATAACCAAGTCCCTATCGCATGTGAGGATCAAGAGAAAACCACATTCACCTGTCCTTATGGCACTTTTGTCTATCGTCGCATGCCTTTTGGGCTATGCAATGCACCGGCTACATTCCAACGGTGTATAATGAGTATTTTCTCCGACATGGTGGAGAAATTTTTAGAAGTTTTCATGGATGATTTTATGTATTTGGATCCAATTTTGATAAATATCTGCACCACTTAACACTTGTTGTAGAACGCTGTAAAGAGAAAAACTTAGTTCTTAACTAGAAAAATTGTCATTTTATGGTAGAATCAGGTATTGTTTTGGGACACATTGTGTCACAAAGGGAAATTGAGGTGGATAAAGCCAAAGTAGAATTAATTACTAAGTTACCACCTCCCAAAACTGTTAGAAAAGTCAGATTCTTTTTAGAGCATGCGGGTTTTTACCGCCGCTTTATCAAGGATTTCAGTAAATTATCGAAACCCTTATGCAATCTGCTGGCGAAAGATGCTATTTTTAATTTTTTGCCTACTTATATAACTACTTTCAAAAGACTGAAGTCTGAACTAACCTCAGCACCCATCATAAGATCCTCTGATTAATATCTGCCATTTGAAATCATGTGTGATGCATCTAATTATGCAATAGGTGTCGTCCTAGGTCAGCGAGTAGGGAAGCTTCCCCATGTGATTCATTATGCGAGCAAAACTATGAATGATGCCCAACTCAACTATTCTACCACTGAAAAAGAGTTGTTGGCTGTTGTCTTTGCTCTTGACAAATTTCTTCCCTATCTGATAGGATCCAAGGCCTTTGTTTATTCTGATCATGCTGCCCTTAAGTACCTTTTCACAAAGAATGATGCTAAGGCAAGGCTCATTCATTGAATCCTATTGCTCCAGAAATTTGATCTCAAAATTTGAGATAAAAAGGGATCTGAAAATATAGTAGCTGACCACTTGTCCAGACTGATTGTTGAGTCATCTGCAGAATCATTACCTATATCCGAAACTTTTCCGAATGAACAACTAATGATGATTTTCCATACCAATGTTCCATGGTATGCTGACATAGTCAACTACCTCGTTACTGAACAAATGCCCAGCTCTTGGACCAAACAAGAGCAATTTCGCTTCCTAGCTCGTGTGAAGTGGTATTTTTGGGATGAACCATACCTATTTAAATATTGCCCTGTCAGATCATCCGACGGTGTATCCCTGAATACGAACAAAGGAAAGTCCTTTTCTTTTGTCATGACCATGCCCGTGGTGGTCATTTCAGTGGTAAAAAGATGGCTGCAAAGGTTTTGCAGTGCGGATTCTATTGGCCCACACTATTTCATGACTCACACGAGTATTGTAAAGCATGTGATCGATGTCAAACACTAGGAAAAATTTCAAGAAAAAATGAGATGCCCCTGAACCCGATCTTAATTGTAGAAATCTTTGATGTTTGAGGTATTGATTTTATGGATCCTTTTCCTATATCATTTGGGAACCATTACATACTCCTAGCAGTTGACTATGTATCAAAATGGATTGAGGCTATCGCGTGTAAGGCTAATGATCACAAAGTGGTGATCAAGTTTCTTAAAGAATCTATCTTTGCTCGTTTTGGCACCCCTCATGCTATCATTAGTGATGGAGGAAAATATTTTTGTAATAAAATATTTAAAGCCCTTATGAGAAAATACAACATTAATCATAAGGTTAGTACACCATATCATCCACAAACAAGTGGACAAATTGAAATTTTCAATCGAGAAATCAAGACCATCCTTGAAAAAACTGTTAATACATCTCGGAAGGATTGGTCTCTTAGGCTAACAGATGCACTGTGGGCATATCGGACGGCTTACAAAACACCAATTGGAATGTCTCCATATAGAACTGTCTATGGCAAGGCCTGCCATTTACCTGTCGAGTTAGAGCACAAGGCCTATTGGGCTATTAAACATTTAAATTTCGATCTTGACAAAGCAGAAGAACATAGGAAGCTTCAGCTCGATGAGCTTGAAGAAATTAAAAACAATGCTTACGAGTGTGCCAAGAAGTTCAAAGATCGCATGAAGATCATGTATGATAAAATGATCATTCGTAAGGAATTTCACCCAGGACAGAAAGTTCTTTTATACGACTCGATTACATTTGTTCCTTGGAAAACTTAAATCCTGTTGGACTGGCCCATACATTGTGGAGAAAATGCATCCGCATGGTGCGATAATTATAGGCAGTACCAAGGATGGCAGATCTTTTCAAGTTAATGGATATCGCTTCAAACCATACCTCGATTATCTGAGTCCCGAAGTTGAAGAAACCCTTCTGGTAGATCCTATTTATACTAATTAAGTTAGAAATGTCTGGCTGAAGACATAAAACTTATCTGAGTCGAAAAAGTACTGCCACTTCCACCGAGATCGCGGCCATGATACGGAGGATTGCTACGAGCTCCATGATGAGATCAAGGCACTTGTCCGCCGAGGTCAGTTGAGTTGTTTTGTCCGTGATCATGCCTACAGGAGAGAGCCTGAGGAACAAAATTTAGTGCCGCATGATGAGCGAAACAACAAATGACCTCTCGCGGGCATCATAAATATCATCAGAAGGCGGGCGAGTAGGGACACCTGAAGCATCGAGCTTGGAAGAAAGAGCTTCCTCAAAGCATCCGAGCACTGTGAAAGTTGTTTCTTTTTTCGATGAAGACCAGAAGGATGTTGAGCCCTCTTTATAACGACACTGTACCTATTTCCCTCATCATTACAAGGCTTTAAAAAGTATTTTAGCACATAATGGAAGCTCGGCAGCTTTCTGTGCTTGACAGCCTTCATGAGTTCGGCCTGGATGAGCTCGGCAGCCTTCTGTGCTCGGCAGCCTTTATGAGCTCGGCCTGGATGAGCTCGACAGCTTTCTGTGCTCGACAGCCTTCATGAGCTCGGCCTGGATGAGCTCGGCAGCCTTCTGTGCTCAGTATTCTGAGCTCGGCAGCCTTCAAGAG